>DF358483.1:20053-34003 GCA_000787875.1 Solanum virginianum
TGGAGGTAGAAGCTAAGCATAAGAAGAATTGATTGTCAAAAGCAAATAAAAGACATACTCTAGTTTTTAAATGAGCAACAATCTGATCATTAGCGTCATAGAATTGGTCCCTCTCTTCTCGGACATTCTGAAGGCGTGCACTAGCTGCTGCTAAGGAGATATTGACCTAAGAAACCCAGGTTAGTCAGGATAGTGACATGACAAATTAGCACAATTTTAATGGAGAAACATAAAGCTATTTCAAACTCTCAGCTAGTGAAGACTTATCATGAACCTTCTTTACTATTCAACTTGACAGGTATCGCTGAGAGATGATGGAAAAATTGTGCAGAACCGGGTGGTGCAAGTCAATTATGTAAGTTGTTAGGCAGTAAAGTTGATTGAAGAATGCATTATGATTAAACCTAAAAAACTATTCATTTCACCAATCACATCACAATCACGTTGACATTTAGGTTATGTTCCACCAGAACCTACACATACAGTGAGTTTTTACCACCACCATCTTCAGAGTCAACTGTTTGCCTATGTAAGGAACCCAAGTATTTTTGTGAAAGGTATATTACTCTTCTTAAATTAACCAATATTAGTCATGCTTGCCAAAAGTATTAGTTCCAAATTATCAAAACAACTTATACAGAACACTCTTCTTAAATTAACCAAAACTTACGACCTATGCCCTATTACGTTGGAAACACTTGGAAGATAGGAGGGGGAATGTGAAAATGTCATAATTATACTCTTTGTTACAAAGAGATATAGAAAGGGATGATTGATAAAACAGATTATACTAAAAACATAGTTAATACTTCACCCTGAAATAATATCTTATTATAAAACTGCTTAATAAAGTAAAGGGATTTGAATCAAAATCAGTTTGACATTGAAGACTCTCGAACGAAGGAACCTTACATAGTTAACATTTTCTGAATTCCATATGTTTAGAAACTTTCCTTTAGAGATGATAATTTTTCTTGTTGAGACCTAGTCTCTCCATCATGCCGCTTTGTATCATTAAGACAATTGATGCAATCATACTTGTATGAATTGTCTTCTTTGATTAGCTCAATGTCAAAGCATGAAAAAATTATTGCAGAACTAAGGAGAGGAAAAGGTATCATATTATCTGAAAACCATAAATGAGCACACTTTGTCTTCGTCTAACATATTAAACCGGTAGGTCTGTCTATGGCCATCATCAATCTAACCCAAACACAGTGTTTAGCATTCTCCTTTAAAATACAAGTATGAAACTCCATACAACTTGAAGTTCAACAACAGCATACCGAATTAATCGAACAAGTGGGGTATGGTAGGGGTGTGTACATAGCCTTACTCCTACCTGGTGAGGGTAGAGAGGTGGTTTCCAATAGATTCTCGACTCAAGATACAACTTGAAGTTCATATGACTGAGAAAAGATTTTAAAGGTAGCACATATGTTCCAATAACACATCTTAAACGTCCAACCTATTAACCGTATGAAGGAGGGGTTTTGTTCTATTTTTTATAGGTAAATGATTAAAATACTTTAAAACAAGGTACGGGTGATGACTTCCATCAACTGATTACCTGCTTCAATCGAGCTTCAATCTCGTCCCTTTGTTTCTCCAGAGCTGAAACCTCAGCTGCTAATTCCTGAAAACACAGGCAAAGGAACCACAACCTCCAAATTTTTAATACAGGCAGAAGATCAAACTGTTTTCGCTAACTTGTCAAGGTTAATGCAGCAAATACAAGGAAATATTACAAAAAATAATGTTAAGGAGGAGCAAAGCATAAGTAGACACAATATAAAGAGTATTCCATCTTCTTAGTCTCTTTTTGGAATTTTTTTTAATTAATTATTTTTAAAACTAAAAGTTATTAAAACATACCAAAAGCAGCCACATCAGGAAATTTCAAGAAATGCATGGACAATCCATGTCTTTTATATCGCTACATTTGGAACATATGAAGCATTCCAACAACAATTTAATGTCCTATAAGCACATTACCTTCTCTATTTCACCAACTTCACTGGTCTTGGCAACACGAAATTTTAGAGCCTCATCTTTCTGGATTCTGCCGACGGCACGAAATGGCAATAGAAGGATTAGATATGTTGATACACATTAGCAATTTTTACAATCAGAAGCAGAATAAAACACTAGATACAAGTCACCATTGTACAGAATGAATAAGGAGCTACAATATTATTGTATACGAAATCATCAGACAATTCATGCTTATAAAGTCTACAAATAAACACATGATCAAATAAAACAACAACATACCCAATGGAATCCCATAAGTAACACATGGTTAAATAAAACCACCTCAATTGAGATACTTTAAATTGCCACAGAAAATCAGAACCTAATATAAAAGAGAAACAATTTCAATTGTCTAATATCCTTTGCACAAGAATCAACAAATTAGATTCATCAGGTCCAAATACAGGTAGCCCAACCAGTCTGTTCTACTAACCACTTAGAATCCATACTACATATAGGTAGGTCCAACTTCACGAGCCCAGTAATTTTGATACTTCTCTCAGCAAGAATAATCCAGCTTCTCTGAGCCAAACATAATATTTTTGGGAAACAGACGTAGTAATATAGATATTGTTTAAAAGAATTATCTAGAAAGACATTGATGAAAACTTTTCAAAAAGCAAAAACTCTTTTTTCAAGCCTTTCTAAGGTGAGTTTCCAGTTCATGAACACATACAGAACTACTCACATAAGTGGATAATCAACTCTAACTTCAGTTCCAACCTCAGAAAAATAATAAGTGCTTTTAACCAAGATGCAGATATTTCCACAGGATAAATGATGTTATTAGTCATGCTTGCCAAAAGTATTAGTTCCAAATTATCAAAACAACTTATACAGAACAATGCTAACATGGTATCAATCCCCCAAGTAGAAAACCCAAGTAATTTCACATAAATGAGGCCATGCGCTTTATCTAGAAATATATCAGAGATGGTGATACAAATGCTCTTTTTTGGTTTAGAAAGAATCTAAATTTTACCCATGCATCAAGCCTCTGCATTCACCTGCTATGCACTTGAGGGAGAGATACCCCTGCCATTATACCATTATGCAATACGAATAAAAGCGCCAAGGGTGTGACCTAGTGATCAATAGAGTGGAAAGAGAACCATGAGGTGTTAGGTTCAAATCCCAGTGGAGGCAAAAAATACTCGGCGATTTCTTCCCATATGCCTAAGCCTTTAGCGGATAGAGTTATTTGGTACCTATGCTGATGGGAAGTAGCAGTCAGCAGGTAACCAATGGAATAGTCAGGGGTGCGTGCAAGTCTTGGCTTTGATGGTGACTAATCAAATAATTTGCAACTTTATCAACTTTAAACAAAACACAGACAGAAATTGAGATGCACAGTTTTAACCTGTCATCTGAGATCTCCTTTTCAGCTTTGGTGACGGAGCTAGCAAGAGATTCAGATAGGAGTTTCAACTTATCAACCTGCAAACAGTTGAATATTGCTTGAATCTTGTGGAAGATGCAAAGCACCTAGTATTTTGTAGAAGAATGGATATTTGATAGCCTCATCAATCCCACTGGTCTTTTGAGTTAATAAAATTTAGTCAAAGAATCAGAAGCATGATCCATTCAGAGAATCAAAGGAACTAGGACATGCAGACCTTATAAATTCAAGCATACTGGTACAGGAAACAAAAGACAGGAAAACAAAGTGAAAGCTTGAGCTAACAACTGAAAAGAGCTGCCTTGATATCCACCATATCCTATGCCAACATATAGTAAGGGAAGAATCGAAGCGGCTATTTCACAAAATGTAGTTGCAGAAGTAGAAATGTAGAACACTAAGCTCTTCATCAAAAGTGTAGAGCACTACTCCCCAAAAGAATAAGAAAAGGAAAGATTTCAATGAAACCAGGATCACTCGATGCGTGAAAATTTTTGAAATATGGTGAACTCCGCCAACAATGGCATGCTTGACAAAAAACTCAATCATGAGTTTGAGCTTAAAGATATCTAGTCCCATAACAATATCGAAGTCAATGAATACTAAATTAGAAGTAAAAAAAACTATATAAGTAATGATTAAATACTCAAAAGAAAATTTAAGAAGAAATATTTCACAACATACAGGATGAAAACCCAAGGTGTAAAAGTATATGCGGGCAGATAATATCACTCTTGGGGCAAAAGTTCCAGAGACTTACAAGACCTTATGTACATCACATATATGATATATTGAGTTTTTGACAGACAACATATGAAATAGAAGAGAAGCATGATGCACTCCAAGAAGGGAGACCAGGCCTTTTGTTTCAGGAAACAAACATGATCAGATTAAAGGGATAAAATACCTTTTGAAAATGGACTTCCGGAGAGTCCCCATATTTAAGAGATTTTTTCTTCAGTAGAAGCCCTTCTAATCTAGAGCAGACACGAATTTGCGCAAGTGCCGCTTTCAGAGCCTATTGGCAAAAAAAAACAATGATCATTCAACTATGTCATATACTTCTAATTACAAAAGACCAGTACGTTGACCTAACATATGCAGTGCTAGGAAAATTTCGTCCGTCTTGGTCTCTTGTCATTCTTTAGATTAATGAAAGCCCCAAATGCAAATATGCAACATCCATCTTCCACAAGTTAATTTATAAAATAACACGGTTTTCGGAATTACGTGTTTGTGGTAAGTTTAACACACTTATATACCAATTAGTTTTTAAGTATAGAAGTCCACTCCTGATGCAATGGAAAATGAATCTATGCAGTAACCACATGTACACTTGCCATGAACAAACACTACAATGAAAAATAAAAATATGTAAACTTCTCCTTCTAGGTAAGGCCTACAGAAAAATAATAACTGTCAAGTGAAGTATTCTTCTTCTCTGAAGTGAAATATTAACCATCTTAGAACGGGGTAAGAATATATTTGGAAATTCTGAACGACAGATCAGATTTATGAATTGGAAATAAATAGAGAGAAACTCCTGAATACTCCATGTGTTCCTTCGCTACGGAGAACATTTCCATTTTATAAACGAATCAATTCTGTTTATCAAATACTAACATATCTAAAATAACACCTTCCCAAATCCCCTCGGGACAATCTCAAAATGTTTTTTCATCCAAGTAGCAAAATTTTATTTTATTTTCTTAATCAGGTAACTGTATTTCATTCAAAATGGCCAAAAACCTGATTGCATACAAAGGGTATACCAAAAAGTAAACGATCTACAAAAAGACATGATTCTCTACAAAATCCGACCACAAGGAACCTTACAGGTGCACAGGAAGAAAAGTGGCCGGAGACTACTACTCAACTAAATAAAACTCGACTCTACCCACTCAAAGAATCTACTCTCTTTCCAAACAACCCACATCATCACAAGAGGAATCACATTCCATGCCTAATGTCTTCTCCTCCTCCCCCTCCTCCAACAAGACATCAAATCTTTCACAGTTTGTGGCAAAACCCAAGAAGTTCTAAACCACCAAAACATGTCCCCCACCATAACCTCATGGTAAAATTGCAATGTAGAAGAAGATGATTTATGTCCTCGCCCACCTCCTTGCATATATAACACCAACTGACCAAGACAACCTTCTGTTTTCTAAGATTTTTCGCGGTGAAAAAATCACCCCTCTTAACAACTAGCCAAGAGAAAAGCACACCTTCTTAGGGTGGAGCTTGTGTTTCCGTGTAACAACATTTTATAAAACTTCCATCCAAACTCATTGAACAAGTTAAAGTTAAACCATGATGTGTGTTCATTTATTACTCCAACCTGGGTCGAGGTTTCCACTCCGTCTTAAGACGGATAAAAGAAGAGTGGGGAACCCCTCGCAGGTTTTTGAAATTCAACATCAAGAAGTGTTTTCACACCATCGACCGACATCGACTCATCCCAATCTTTAAGGAAGAGATCGACGATCCCAAGTTCTTTTACCCCATTCAGAAAGTCTTTCCCGCCGGACGACTCGTAGGAGGTGAGAAGGGCCCTTACACCATCCCACACAGTGTATTACTATCGGACCTACCAAGCAACATCGACCTACACAAGCTCGATCAGGAGATAGGGAGGATCCGACAAAAGTACGAAATTCCAATTGTTCAGAGAACAAGATCGGTTCTATTAAGAACAAATAGAACCAATGATATTGATGACCAAGAAAGCCTTCCGAAGAAGCAAGCTTCAACGCTCCCCCACCACTTAAATAATTTAACATGTGCTCAAATTAACTTCTTAGTCCCATGCCAGATTGATTGTGCCTAATAAAATAGGGTGGATAGAGCAACAAAAAGGAAAAAACAGAACGCCAATCAGGTTCACCTCTATTGAAGCTGCAGTCTCTTTGGAAATTGTTTCATGATCCCCACTTGCTTCCTTTACTGCTTTTATTTCATCAAGTTGTTTATTCAATGTGGAGACTTCGGCATCAATTCTGCAGGTGGAAAGCATTAAATTACAACCAAAACCAAAAACTGCAGGCCCAAAGCAGATAATGATGGCACAATATCAAGGGGTTGTGTGTTCGCTCACTTGCAAGTCCCCTCAACTTCAAAAGTAATTGGAAGGTTCAAACATCACAAGTGGCATCCCCTTTCCTCCTCCCCTCCCCCGACGTAACAATAGAATATTTCTCAAATGGAAGAATATCAAACATATAACCTGTATATTTTACCATTATTAATATTTGTTTTTAAATGGTCAAAATGAATTCTTTGCTTGATAAGAAGGTCCTTGAAATGAGCTGTCTTTTACATATATGACATGTCTAGGACAGAAACGGATCATAAACAAATTAAAGATTACAAAAGTCTCAAAGGATTCCCTACTATACCTACCATATATTAATTTAAATTTAAAAAAAAAAATGGCATTCCCTGTTACTCCAAAACTTAACACAAAAGGGAAATTCCTTCTGATATTGTATGAATCCCTTTTGTCACTCTTGGAAGGCTCTACAACAACCATTTCACTTACACAGAATGAATTAAAAGGAAATAAGATAGCATCATGTTTAAAAAAAAAAACATTTCTTTGAAATGTTGACGACATCATGTTTAAATATATTCTTGTTCCTTTTCCATCCTAAATAAATTAAATTAGCAGGAGTTTTCCCATCTCTCAACTTGATAAGATGCACTTATTTATCATAAGATAATAAGATACAGTTACTCATCGACTAAATAAAAAAGAAACTACGTCCAGTCATCCAAAGCTCTGAAAGCAAGAAGGAACTGCCACTTCAAAATAGTTAGGCTCCAACACTGTGGTTCACATATAAAATATATCAAAATTTGCAGGTGTTATAAGTAATACCTTCCGACGTCTGCATTAATTTTTAACCCTGTGATGGCACTTTCTGCAAACTGCAAAAGCTCCTCGCGTTTTACCTGACAATGGATAGAATGGAGAGTCACCAAAATCAAGACCTTCATCAATTATGGCATATGTTTATAAAAGATGGAAAGACTGTCCCTTTACCAATACTTCATCTTGGTAGTTTGAGAAAGCTTTTGCCAGATCCTGGATGCTGCTGACTATTGCATTGTGAACTGCTTTTCCCCCAGTGAGACAGAGTCTGCATTTGACCAAACACAGTAAATTTTCAGTCAACAATTGTACCCACTCTACATACCACTTACTTAAAGAACAGTTTAGTTACATGTTATCAAAATCACATTGCATGCTATGAAAACCATATACTCATGGACTATGATAGTAAAAGAACTCACTCAAGCAATTCAAGAAGAAGGGAGACTTCCTCTTCATTTGGCACTTCAAGAATCTGAATCACACAAAAGAGTGAACATATGTGATCAGCAATTTTGAGACCCATATGACAAGCAACGTACATGTGAAATGTCCAAGACACCAAAAGATATTATACAACCTAGCAGACAAAACATAAAGAACCGACGTTTCTCCAGAGGAATCATCAGCCAAATATATTTTTTCTAAATTTTTTCAAAATGAAACATTCTCCATAGGTGTCTTTACTCAAATGAGATAATAGTTGTAAACTTCTTGGAAAGAAAAAATCATGAAGATCGAAATTGAGTCAAAGTGAAGCAGGAACAAGAGTTACAGGAGAAAGCAAAAATAATTGCAACTTCTTTGCCGAAAGCAAGGAGGACTTAGAAATGTAGCATACCATACATATCAATATGCCCTCCAAAGCTTTACTGTAGAGAAAGACATCACGAAAGTTCAGTGGCTCACCACCCATCTCAGAATCGTAATAGAGAACCTATAAAAATTTTAACATGGGTTAAGTCAATCTGCATGAAGCCAAATATCATGAATGCAACTTTTTAAGGATGAATGGCAAAGGCATCAACAAGCAAAGAAGAGGTATGAAAAAGACATAAGAACACCAAACTTCCATGATTGTGATCGTAAAAGTATAAAGAAATGACCTGTAACTGAAATAAGATCAAAGGGGGACAACAATCTAAATAATCAGAATTTTTTTACTGATATGGTAAACTCCACGCAAAAGAACCCCTATCCAAGAGCCCTACAGTGGCCAATTCCTACTTTTACTCTGTCATTGACTCAAACTCTCTAATCTTATTGTTTAAGTGGATATCACTCTGCTATCTCTTCCTTGTCCAATCTAAAAATCAACAATGATTTGAGATGATTGTATTCACAACAAGTAGATTATACTAACAAAAAACAAAACTAATTCTTTCATACACTGCTCATGAAAAAGTAGCAAGAATCCCCAGATCAGAAGCAGCAAAACTCATATATAGCTCGTCATGATAAAAGCAGCTCAAAAAACAAAAATTGGATCCCTGATTCACATTTTTTTCTAGAATCAAATTTTGCACATAATGAAGAGGCTATTCTCAAAATTCACTGCTTCACCAATGTCTCACAAGATGATTTCTTATAGTGTCAATTGATGCTGCAACAGCTAAGTACAGGAAATCAGGAATCTAGTTGGTGCTTGAAGCATACATAATCAAGGGACGTTAATCTGCTACCTTGCACAAGTTAATTCAATAGGAAGGTAATAGCAAGAGTCAGAAAAGTGCCACAATACTGATCCAGCACGGTTAGCTTGTCAAATCAGTGGAAACATATAGCCATCACAGCAGGATGGAGCACAAAGTGAAGTCAGAGGCTGCTTTACTGATTTTAAAACAGCACATAGAGATGAATGGACGAACAAAGATTTCAAAGCAGCAAAAGAACCATGATGAAGGAGAACAATAGATGCTGAGATCAACCTTTAAAAGACAATTCAATATCATGAAACAACGGCAAACAAAATCAATGAATACAAACTGTTGGAACATTTATCTTTTCACCTCATCTTAATATCTGAGTGGTGAGAAAAGCATCCAAACTACATGGTGACTAAGATAAGAGTAATCTTAAAAGAAGAAAACATTAGTTTACTAAGATTTGTCTTTTTCTTTTTGATGAAGAAGATTGTCTTTTTCTTATATACACATAAAATTCAAAAATAGAGAAATTGTGTCTAGAAGGAGCATATTCAATCATGTTTCATGCTAATAGGAGAAAGAGAACAGAGAAAGAGCGTTCAAGATTAATCTACCCACCAGTTGTTGTTTTCGTAGTTCCTCGGAAAGATGTTGCTGCTCAGTGTTTTTCTTTTTATCTTCAACAGAAACCTCTGACATGTTATCAATTGCTTTAAGTGCAGCTAGCCACCTTTTCATCAACTGAACTCTCTCTGGTCCCTTGCATGAAATAGAAGCTTCTTCCAATCTTTGGACCGTCTGCTTAAAGCTTTTGAAGTTCCTATTCCCCTGTCATGAACAAACCAATTATCCATGATTTCTTTTACTTCACATAAAAAAAAAGTAGTGCAATCACAGGGGTTACTAGACATGGAATGGATAGTTTCTGCAGTTCACAAAAGATTTTATTAATTGAGCACTATTTGAGCTCTGTGCTTATATGTGATAGCAGCGTAGCATATCTTACTTTTTCCAACCAAATTTTTTTTTTTAACTCTTTTACAACTGATGTATCAGCAAAGCAAACAAATTATTTAGATGCATTGGTTTAAATTATTTAGATGCATTGGTTTATTTTCTATTATTGATATTAATATTTGCATTCAGATAGTTTCTGTAGTCTGCTTGAACCTTGCCGAGGACAAGGCTCGTGCCAACCATGTCATCCTTTTTCCTTGTTCTTCTGCAGTACAATTTATCATAAAACTGATTTAATTTATAAGAAAAACATGCCACCCAGCTCTCTACAATCCCTCTTCCTAATCATCAAATCATTTCTCCAAGCCAAACCATTCTTCTATAAGAATATGAACCAGA
This sequence comes from Solanum virginianum, assembly GCA_000787875.1. Taxonomy (NCBI): domain Eukaryota; kingdom Viridiplantae; phylum Streptophyta; class Magnoliopsida; order Solanales; family Solanaceae; genus Solanum; species Solanum virginianum. The sequence goes on from DF358483.1 coordinate 30,363, forward strand.
TCATTATTGTACATATTTGGTCAAATGTCAATAATGCAGACCTGTTGTATTCTTACACCACATTTGAACCTTAGCTTTCCAACAATTAGCCCATAACCAAGCAGAAATGATGTTGGACATAATATTATCTCAAAGTTCATGAAGGTTCAATATTAGTATATTACTACCTAGTAAATAATGAAAATCTCAAACAAGTCTGCTAAATTTGATCCTGGACAACCTGCACTATATTTTCTATATTTGATTCTAGCACATATGTTGTTCCAGGACACAGCCTCTCTACTTCTATGAGGTAGTGGTAAGGTATGCGTACACTCTACCCTCCCAGACCCCACTTGTGGGATTACACTGGGTATGTTGTTGTTGTTGTTGATTCTAGCACATATGTTAGCTCCAAAAAAAAATAATTGATTAGTAACGAGATTTACAATGTGATCCTGTAAGATTTTGACGCCCTCGGCAACTCTTAAATGCAGCAAATTTCCCCCTTTTAACACATAGACAACTATCAAATACCAATATCACTTAAAAGCACTGTGTATTCATTACCAAGGAAGCAGTCTAGTAACTAAGAGTACACAACTTAAACCGCAGTGCACCAGTACCAATAAAAGTGACAAAGAAAGAGAAGTTAATAGTCAAAAACACACCAAAAATGTCATTTTTTCGAGTTTCATAACTCAACTCTCCATTGTTCCGTTTGCCTATCCAAAATATCAATCTTTTGCATTAAAATACACCTCAATGCTGAGTTCTACTGCACTTAAGGGGAAGAAAAACTCGATGTTGAGTTGGCTACACTAGATAAAGGGAAAAATGCAAGTTGAGCCACTTAAAAAAAAAAAAAGGAAAACTGCACTGTTTCTGCACTTGATTCTAACACAGATTTTATTACAATGCTATCCTGTAGGACTTTGACGCCCTCGGAAACTGTAGAATGCAGCAAATTTTCTCCCCTTAACACATGCACAACTTTCAATTACCAATATCACTTAAAACCGCTGCTAATTCATCCTGAAGGAAACCGTCTAGCAGCTAAGAGTACACAATTTAAACCGCAGAGCTCCAGTTCGTATCCAGGAAAACTGCAATATTCTTTCTATATTTGAGTCTAGCACCGCTCAAAAAAATCAGAAAAAACTGAAATGAACATTGATCAGTAAAGAAATTTACAATGCGATCCTGTAAGATTTTGGCTCCTTCAGCAACTGCGTGACCGACGGAATCGGCGTAGTTCTTTACAGTGCGTGTAAGGTTGCTATTCCCAACCTCCACCGCTTTATTCATAGCTGATCTCAACCACGACATTTTTGTATTCCTCCAATTTCAAATTAGGGTTTCCGCAACAACGACGACGAAGAAGAAAATGAAAGTATAAAAATGGCGTCGATTTGGCGATTAAAGAGGAAGATCGTGCATGTAGATGTGTGAAAGTGTTTGTGCTCTACACAAAGTTAAGATTTTGTGTTTGAGAATTGCGTGCCAAGAGCACTGTTGTTGTTGACATATTCATGGTCCACCATGAAAATACTAACCTTTGAAAATTACACTTAGACCACGTAAGTTTTTTTTGTTGCATTTCATTTGGGGTATTAAAATTGAGATAAATAGGGATTCAAACTTGATCTCACTTGACAAGTAAGTTAGAGGTGGACCCATAATTTGAAGACAGAAAGGGAGAGGGGAGGAGAGGGGTGGGGCCACCACTATTTCTACAAACGAGCATTTATCGAGACTCGAACTTGTGATGGTGCAAGGTAAAGTTAGAGCTTCAACTAAGTATTTAGATAAATTATAATTATGAAAATGCATCCTCACGAGGTCACGTGAATCTGACTCTAAAGTGAGTAATTTGATTTCGAGAGTTCACGTTTAGACACATCAACTTAGTTTCAATTGAAAACTAAATATTCCAACTTGTTTTCGTTGCGTCTTGTGGACACATGACATTAAAATGACACACAAATTTTTAAAGCGTCTAGATAACTATTTTGTAAGTCGAAGTGTTTAAATGATATGATAAAGATGAGTTAAGACGTCTAGATATGCATACTCAAAGTCAAAGTGTTTATTCATAAGTTGATAGCAAAATTAAATATCCATTTATGCATTATGCTTTTTTTTTAATTACTCAACTATTAATAAATTTTAATTTTATCTTGTGAGCTATAACTAAATATATTTAACCTCGGTGAAATTGCATGAATTTAAAATGAACTTCGTATCAAGTTGGATCCTTTTAGATAGGGTTAGAATTTCTCGTGGATTAATTTAATAAATAAAGTCCACATATTTAATTAAATATTATATTATATTATGGTAATTGTGAGATAATTTTTTCCTAAAATATTATTAGGGGCGAATTTAATCAAATAATTAGTCCGAGGAAATTTTGAATCATTTTAATATGTTAAAAGATATTTTCTATCCAATAGGTGAAAGAGATGAATAAAGTTATTTCATATATGAATCAGTAAATGAAAAAATGATATTTCAAATTTATCATCAATACGTTAATGACATTTTTAATCATTTTTTATTTTTCATATGTGATAAAACTAGCAATTCTTTGTTGAAAAAAAAATGCTAGTTAGATCATAAGCACTCTACCACATAATATAGAAATTACCGGGAAAAGCTACATAAAATAGACCTAATGTAAAATTATGTAATTTTAATGGACTTAAATTAAACTATTTATCATTAATTGACTCATGACCCAAACTATTTATCTTCTTACTCCACTTTTTTTTATTTTGCTCATGACATCAGCACGATGTCAGCATAATGTGAGTATGAATACTATGAAATAATCTTCTGCGATACTCCAGCAGTATGTATATATATAGAATGAGCTCAATTCTCTGTGATACTCTGACGGTATATTCATACTCTATTGGTAGCATATAGGATTATGTGTTTCCTTTTTAAAAAATAAATAAGAAACAAATTAAACAATTATTAAACTCTAAATTAATAGAAAATATATTCATTGTGATACTCCGTCGATATATTGATACCATATCAACATTGTATAGGACTGGAGCTTAATTATCTGTGATATTTGATTGGTATATTTGTTACACTCTAAAAAATATCAAAATACCCTTAGATAAAAGATTGCTCGCATAACACATCTTCCCAAACTTTTTTGACAAATCTGATTTCGAAATATCGATCAGGCGAAAAATTGTACAGGAAAATTGTCTCAGTTGAATTTTAGATCAACCAGATCAAAAGATAATTTTTCAGAGTAAAATTGCAAAACTAGATGGGTACGCCACATGTCCGCGTCGCGAACCTACTCCGCCATAGCTCAAAAACGCGAACTTGCTCCGTCACAATTCATTTTTGAGTTTTGTTCATATAACGCAATGGACAAGTGCGAATTACATAAAACGCATTTGACAAATGCGATTCAAATGCGTTTTATGTGTTATTTTATAGAAAAGCAGTTTCTGAATGCGTTTTTAGTTTTCCGTCAAAAACTGAACTAAAATGAAATAAGAAAGCATCTTGGACTTGCTCCGTCACGGTACTTGACATTTACTTTTTAAAAGCAAGACATTCTAGTCTTTTCCCACTCATCTTAGACTAAAACTCTGTCGTTTTGAGGTGCTCTACACAAAGTTAAGATTTTG
>DF358483.1:38369-60387 GCA_000787875.1 Solanum virginianum
TCACCTTAACTCGACGTAAAACATGTATACACGCAACTTTCTTAAACTTTACATACACACGACGCCCTTTAACGCGAGATGCAAACACTTTTAAAATTAGAACTAATTTGAAAGTCCGTATCATGTTTCATATGTGTAGTACAAATACTTTTAGTGTTTGTGGGGTGTTACAAAAGAAAATATATAGAACCAAGGTTCTAGGTAGCAGATTTTCAGTTTTTCCCTAAATTGAGATATTTTTACAATTATTGAGTACAGTGCATGTTTTGGGAGTAGTATTAAACACCGATGTGGGTACGAGTTCACATAATTCTAACTCTATAAACTACATAACCAACATAGGATAGAATTATACCAAATATACAACACCTCATATGCCACTGAAATGGCCCAGTTTAGATGAATCTATAAGTTCAGCTTTGTCCCTTACCCTAGCAAGGTATTGGATGGCTCTGGCAGACAAGACATTGCATCATCATGATGTTTATAGTGATGGTATCAGAGTCACTCATGTGTTAGTCTTATCGATGTGAGGCAGAGTTCAATTGGGTTTAAGCGAATCCCAGTGAGATGGGGCAAACCTTAGTGTTGAGTCAAGGAGAATACTATATGGTGGATGGAGCAAACCTCAGCGAGGACGCTGAGTCTATAGAGCAGTTTATGTAACAACTCATCTTAAGATGAGAAGTCCCACATCGACAAAACACAGGAGAAATGTTGGGTATATAAGTAAACAATCCTTACCTAGTAGTGATGCATTTTAAAGTCGTGTGGGCCTAGACCCATTGCGAAATCACTAGTGGGTTGGGTCGTTACAATATTGATACCCTGTCAGTATGATGTAATTTTGAGCTCTTCTTTTAAGAAATAGAACAATTAAAAGAAAATTATTAAAGTCATAAAATTATTTATTAAACTTTAAATTTGTAGAAGATATATTTTTGTGATACTCTGTCGGTATATTGATACCCTACTCGTATCATATATTTTTGAGCTCTTTTTTTAATAAATAAAATAATTAAGAGAAAATTATTAAAGTCACGAACTTATTTATTAAATTCTAAATTAATAGAAAATATATTTTTTGTGATACTCTGTTGGTATATTAATATCATATCGATATCATATAGGATTGAGTTTAATCCTCTGCAATACCCTGTCGGTATATGTATACCCTATTGGTATATCATACAAGATAGGTACTGACATCAGCGCACGAATTTTAAGGGGAGGGGGAGGGAGGGGACCATAAATGTAAGGAGATACATGAATGTAATAATTTGCTTCAGAGTGGCATAAATTTAGTTTTCGCTCGATTATATTTGAATTGCCCATTATAAGACCCATAATTTTTTTCATATTCAAAGTTCAAACTTAAAAATTGTAATTAACGATGGAGGCCTAACCATCCGACCCGCAACCCATGTTGATAGCCAAGTAGTTAAGATAAATAGTCTTGAACTTTCAACCATTATTATATGTATCCTATTAGTGAGACCCTTCTTTAAAGTGGTATAATTATATTAGTTGTTCTACAATCGGATGTCACATCCAACTTATTGAACTCATAATTTAACTTTAATATTCAGATAGTATAAAATAAAATATTTTCAAATTTTTAAAAGATGATTATATATAACCGATTATGATGAGTGTGATATTTGTAAGCTAGAAAATAAAGTAGACAACCATAATAATAGGTCAAAGTGTAATTGTTGATATATAACTTTTTTCATATTATTAGTTAAATTTGTTAAATTCTCCGCAAAGATAAAAGTAAGATCTATGTACATTATATACTTTAAAATTTTACTAGACATATTATTTTTATTGTAGTTAAATCCTTAAAGTTACATATACTAATATTTTTGTAAGAAATTTACCCTATTAATATAATTTAACTGATGAATATTACGTGCTTAGACTTCTTATAAAAATAAGTTGGATACTCCAACTAATCAGATAACCTATTATTCTCTATTCATATTAGAAAGTCGAATACACGCTCTAACTAATCAAGCCACTATTTCTTTTCAATAACAATAGATTTTAGGAAAGAAAGAGGTGCCCACAATTTCTAAGATCTATTTTTCAAATTCTTAATTCTATATTTCGAATTTGAAATTGAAATAGTGAACCAATTTGGTAAACACATATTTATTTGAAACAATATCTATATGAGAAATTTCTAAGAACACTAAGATATCATTTCTCAAATAGATATTATTTCCAATAAATATTCAAAAAGGTGTGTTGGTAAAAATTGTTTGCAAAACATCATCAATATATCATTAATGAGTTGGTTAAATTTCAACTTTAAAATTTAAGTGTACAGATGAGCTAGTTATGTTATTGTCTCACACAAATATAGGCTATACTTTAATTTCTTGTATAGGAAAAAGACAACATTGGGTGGGGGTCTTGAAATTATCCATTAATTTATTAATACCATCGATAATTTTTAGTTAGTAATAATTTTTGCCAGAGTCTAGACTAGTCCCCTTTCTTATTTTTAAAAAATATATATATATATATATAAAAGAAAAGAATAAGATAGGAATCATAGCCCCGCGTTGTATCGATAGTGATTCAGATTACCTTCCCAAGCCTGCCTAATAGTCGCTAAATGTTGCATTTTTCTTGTGAATGCTTCATTTTACTGCTCGATAGTCTTTCAAGGACTAATTAATATGTTCTTTCAATTATTGTATAAAAAATGACGTTTTGCCTAAAAAAAAGTTTTTTAATAATGACTCGATCAAATTTTTTTTTTAAAAAGAAGTATAGTATAAAGAAAGCAAACAAGACAGTAGGGAGGTTTCAGATAATTTGGTCTAGAGAATCCACCAGAGCCGTAGTGAAAATGAATCTTCATACCTACTTATGGATCATATTCATTTTTTTAAGTATCCTTTTCTAAATTTGAATACAATATAACTTAAATTTTTCTTTCTATCCTTGATGAGAGTCATACAAGAATACTTAGCCGTTGTGCCATTCGAAACTACTCATTCCAAAAGCTTTATAATTACACAAATCTTATAATAAGAAAAAAAAATGTTTCTTTATTGAATATCCAACACACTGATATTAAGAGCCCCATATATATAACTCACTCTTGGTCTGTTTTCCTTCATTTTGTGTCTTAAAGCTCAACTACACTTCCTATATACCTCCCATCCCATAGAGTGAAAGTGAATAGCATGGAAGATGGTCATTCAATATGTGACAAGAATGGAAAGGAAGATTACATAGAATTAGAGGTAATTGACTCATCAAATTCTACCATTTCTTTATTTCATTTCAAGAAAATTTCATCACCACCATCACATGAAGAAGCTAGATCATCAGAATTTGAATTCCAAATGTTGCCTAACTTTATTGATAGAAACACCACAGCTGATGAACTTTTCTACAATGGAAAACTCCTCCCTCTTGATCACATCCCTCTTCACAATAATCCCATTGCCATTAAATTTCTTCATGTTGGACAAAAAGTTGTTGATTTTGAGCAATCTTTTAGCACCCCTTTTTTTCATTCTTACAGTGTTAGTAGAAAACTCAATCAAGAAGAGTACTCAACAGATGATGAAAGTTCAAAACTTTTTCATGTTAGCAAAAGTTTTGGTGATTTTGATCAATCTTTAAGCACCCCTTTTTCTCAATCTTGTCATAATAGTAGAAAACTCAATCAGGAAGAGTACTCAACAGATGATGAAAGTTCAAAACTTTTTCACGTTAGCAAAAGTTTTGGTGATTTTGATCAATCTTTAAGCACCCCTTTTTCTCAATCTTGTCATAATAGTAGAAAACTCAATCAGGAAGAGTACTCAACAGATGATGAAAGTTCAAAACTTTTTCATGTTAGCAAAAGTTTTGGTGATTTTGATCAATCTTTAAGCACCCCTTTTTCTCTATCTTGTCATAATAGTAGAAAACTCAATCAGGAAGAGTACTCAACAGATGATGAAAGTTCAAAACTTTTTCATGTTAGCAAAAGTTTTGGTGATTTTGATCAATCTTTAAGCACCCCTTTTTCTCTATCTTGTCATAATAGTACAAAACTCAATCAAGAAGAGTACTACTACTCAACGGATGATGATCAAAGTACTTCAAAAAAACTTCATGTTACCCAAAGTTTTGATGATTTTCAACAATCTTTTAGTACCCCTTTCTTCCAATCTTGTCATGTTAGTGGTGAACTTAATAATCAAGAAGATTACTTTCTTGGTTACTCAACAGATTGTGAAAGTTCAAGAAAATCAAAATGGCCATTAACAAAAAAGCTAAGGCTTATCAAACAACTCTCATTTGATCACTCAAAAATCAAATGTTTGATCAACAATAGTGTCAAATTAGTAGCCAAGAAAGATTTTTTTGGGAAAATTCATCATAAAAAGTCATCATTCTCTGGAGCTATTAAAAAGTTGTTATCAACAAAATCTTGTTCTTCAAAGACTTCAACACATGGGAATATTCAAGAAATGCATTTGTTAGTGAGAAACAAAGATCATGTGTACACTGAGGTTGATCCAATTCAAGCTGCAATTGCTCATTGTAAAAAGTCTCATCAACTACAACAGAAGAAGTTCAATCCAAGAAAGAGTAATGTAAGTGATTCTATTGGACTTGGAAGGACATTGTCAGCATCCAGGATTATCTTTGAAGAACAAGAAAGAACAGGACTATGTAGGGGTTAGAAGTCTTCTATATTCTTTCTTTTCATGTTTTCTTTAAAATTTGGCTTCTTTTTTTTTTGTGTGTGGGGGGGTGGTGGTGGTTGGGGGGTGTGGAAAGAGATACTTGGCCCTCCCTTTGTATTTTTCAAACCTGTTTTGAGGTTTTTTGAGTCGAGGATAACTGGACTTAATCTGAACTTGTTTGGCTTTGTGCCTAGACAGCTTGCATTTCGTAAAAATTCCTCCTCCTTTTCTTTCTCTCTGCCTCACAAGGTTTGTAGTAAAGCCGTTAGTAATATTTATATAGAGTATTAATAATAGAGTTCATACTTATTATTGTTTCTTAATATAACATAGCAATAATTATATTATTATCGATTGTCGGTTGATATATGTTTATGCTAGTAGTGGACTAAGATTAACAAATAATTTTATGAAATAACATAATTAGTGTACTCATCTAAATGAAGTTTAGACGAATTGTATATATAAATATATATAATCACACCTTTATCTTTTTTATCAAATATAACGACTTTCGATAAATTCTTAATACGGTGACACATTATTAAAACAAGCTAAAAAGGAAAATGACTGGAACTAAAATATTATACATGTTAGGTGTAAAATTATGTTACTTGCTAGTTTGAATAATTAAATGAAAGTTGTGTATAATAATACTTTTAGTGTATTAAAATGAAATATTTTGAGATGTCCTTAGAAAAAATAGAATTTAAAATTGTGATGAAGGAAATATCACTCTTGCATTTCAAATTAAAATAGTAACCAAATTAAACTATAAAACTTACAGAAATGTCATAAAATGTTTTTGACAATAATATAGCCTAATTACCATCGATTAAAAAAACCAAGTATGAAGATATCAAGAAATTAAACTCAATAATTTTGATTCAGAATCAATAATTTTATTTAAAAACTTATTAAATCTGAATCTTAAATTCGAACACGTAATTCAAATCTTAAATATACCTTTACCTTAGGCAAATGATGGAATTACTTCTATGTGTTTAACATTCTTTCCCTACCAATTAAGAAATCATTAACTAAGTGATTATTTTTTAATCTGTATTAACTATACTTAAAAAATTTAATTGTTAGTACTCCAATAAGTTTGACAAACGATAATGATAGGGATAGGATTAAAAAAAATCTTTGTTAATTTGAATAAAAAATAAAAGAAAATAGATTTATAATATACAGAACAAATAAAAAGTGACAAAAATTCTAAATGCATAATTAAACCATTATAGATGCTTAGGTATATCTACCATCTGAGACCATTTATGATCATAATAACTCGACAAGTAGGATATAATTAAGACGAATTTAATGAAAACTGTTAGCTCAAAATTAAATTAAATCATTTTGCACGTTCTAAATTAATGTGAAATTTAATGGACCACGTAAATGAAGGGTGCTCAATTAAATATTCTCTTGCTGTAAACATATAGTGTAAAAAGATAAAAATACATATTTTTTTGGTATACATATAGGGTGTATTTAGTATGAAAAAAATATTTATTTGAAAAATAAATAATAGAACTAATAGAGAAGGTAAGGGGGTTTGGGGGTGGAATTCTGTGACGGGGTGGTAAGTCGAGGGGTTAGGGTCAGGGTTAGGGTCAGGCTCAGGGTTTGATATTCACGATGTCTAGATGGATTAGGTGGTGATAGTGGATTAATGAGATTGAAAGGAAAAATTAAAAGATTTTTTTTTTAAATTTCATGCAGAAAAACTATTTTTAAAAAATTGAAGAAAAATACATTTATTTTTTAAAATATTTAAGTCATCTAAACTAAAAAAATTAGAGAACATTTTTTGAAAAACAGTTTTCTTCATATTTTGCATGCCACATCTTATGTTTTTTTTTTTCTTGAATTACTTATAAAAAATTTAGTTCCATCATTGCTTAAAAAATTTATTAGCATCCATAATTAGCTAATTTTTGCTTGCATAGAGTCCTTTTCTTTCGATTTAAATTTTGATATTAGTATTTACTTGGCTCAATTAATTCATATTAATTTGAATTGAATATAAATCTCATGGAACTAAAGGGATGCATTTTGATTCATCAATATCCATTAATATCTCACCGGCCTTTTTTATTATCCATTCCATATTTGATATTAGCATTAAAACTTGATGAATCATTTTTAATGGTGCTATTTAAAATATAGTCATAATTTATATTACAAATATTTTTACACAAACTTCAAGTCTACTTACCTCCGGAAAGGTGCTATAATTGTTAAGAGTTTAAGCATTACGAGTATGAGTTAGGAGTTTTATTAGAACGGTTTAGGTTTTGATTTAATTCTTTCGTATTTTTTATTTAGTGTATTTTAAATACAAAGGTATTTCTTTTATAAAAAAAATTTATAATTATGCAAAAATGTATGAATATTTATATCAATCAAACATCAAGACATAAATTAAAACAAAAGAAATACTAATTTGGTCAGATTTTTAACATACACATGTACTTTGGTTATATTTATATTTTTATACTTATATGTGATATTTTCATCATTTTTATATGTTCTGAATTTTCTTGAATTGAAAATTTATTCGAAGCAATCTCTGCTCCCCGCGTAAAATTAAGATCTTCTTTTTAAACTTTACTAATAAAAGTATTAAATATTTTATTATTATAATTTTTCGATACAAATTTAAATTAATCAAATCTAAATTTGTGTATTTAGAAAAAAGTTTATTACCTATTTTTTTAAAAAAAAGATCTCCAATGTATGAGGCTTTAACTAAACTCCAATGGTCAAAGTGCACATACGGATAAATCCCTTTGATGTAAATCCAATGCAAATGCAGAATTGATACTTCCGGTTCAAGTTCACCGGCCGGCGGCTAAAGTTTACCAGTTCAACCCCCGAAAAGTTCCCGCTGCTTGATCATGGCGGCGTTACCATATGCTGATGTCGATTCGAGCTTGAAAGCTCTAGCCGGTCGAGCCGAAGGGTTTGGCAGGTTTGCGATCGGCGGTCTAAACGGTCCAGTCTATTCCGTCACAACATTAGCTGGTTTGCTCCTCCTCTTTGTTCCATTGAATTTACTGCTGCTTTACTTTCGATTGATTTCAACTTGTGTCGATTTAGTTGACCTTTTTGGACATGAAAGATGTGATTTTTAGAAAAAAGTAACATTCCTTTATTTTAATTTATTTGTCTAATTTTAACTTAGACACGAAAAAAGGTTAACTTGACGTAGAAAAAAGGTTAAATGAATACTTTTGAATTAGATAGTCTTAAACTAAAGACACATAGAACATATTAAAATGAGTGTTAATTATGTTAGGCGAAAAGATAGAATTAAAGAGTTGTCGAAAAGAAAAGGAGACAGTCTTTTTGTAACTTTCTAAAAGAAGAAAGTAAGACAAACTAATAGCAGTTAAAGGAGCATATATGTATATATATATGACTTTGTTTCTCATTTGTATTGTTATAGTTATAGTTAAAGGTGGTGTAGTGAATTAAGAATTAATGAGGTCTATTCTATGGCTCATTGTTCGTTCAGTCAGGGGTCTATCGGAAATTGCTTGTCTACCTCTTCAAGGTAGGGATAAAATATTTGTGTACTCTATTCTTTCCAAACTCCACTTGTGTGATGATTTCACTGGATTTGTTGATGTTGTTGTTGTTGTTCCTTGTTGTGAGTTACTTGGCTTGGAGTGTTGATAATGTCATGTGAATAATTGCCTATTCGTTCTCATCGATTAAAGTTAATGATGAGAATGGATTGGTTTGGCTAATTTTACCCTATGCATTCCTCTCGTACTGAAGTAACACAAGTCCAGCGAGAAACCAAAGGCCTTATATAGTATCCGCTTTGGTTGCTATAGAAGTGATTCATTTCCGTATTTATTTGCCTCGCAAAGAAGTACCAATTTTATTTTACATTCTAACTAATGGTATGTTGTTTTTCTATTCACTTCTTGCTTCTCTGGAAAAAAGAAAAGATGACTTCAATTTAGCAGTGTAGAACTTGATAATCTTAATAAAGAAGGAAAAAGAATTAGAATTTAAACGCGTTGGTGCTTATTGTGCATAAACATGGCTGCTGTTAAGAACTTAATTTGGGCATCCAAAAGATTGAGACATGTCAGTTTGAAGTTAAAATGTCATCTGTTACTGATCTTAGAGTAGTGCGTAGCTTCCGAAAGTTTTCCAGCGTGTTGCTAAACACCATACACTTTATTCTTTGCAGATGATGGTCCAGGATCACTCCGTGATGGATGCCGTAAGAAACAACCACTATGGATCGTTTTTGAAGTTTCAGGCACCATTCATCTCGCGTCTTACCTACGTGTGTCATCTTATAAAACTATTGATGGTCGTGGCCAAAGGATAAAACTCACTGGCAAAGGCTTACAATTGAAGGATTGTGAGCACATAATTGTATGCAATTTGGAGTTTGAAGGTGGCAGAGGTCATGACGTTGATGGCATTCAAATAAAACCAAATTCTAGGCACATTTGGATAGACCGCTGTTCTCTTCGTGACTATGATGATGGGCTAATCGATATAACCAGACAAAGCACGGATATCACTATTTCTAGGTACTGATAATTGCTTCACAGATTCTGTATATCAAGATACTTCCATAGCAGACTAATGATTCTAATGAATTTCTGAAGATGTTATTTTGCTCAGCATGACAAGACAATGCTTATTGGAGCAGACCCGTCTCATGTTGGTGATAGATGTATCAGAGTGACCATCCACCATTGCTTTTTTGATGGGACGCGGCAGAGGCAACCTCGTGTTAGATTTGGAAAAGTTCATCTGTACAACAATTACACTAGAAATTGGGGTATATATGCTATTTGTGCCAGCGTAGAATCACAGGTAAATTTATTTTTTCCTCGATGCATTTGATGCATGCCGATAATTTATAACAAGTATATCGTTTATTACTGTTATTCCAGATATATTCTCAATGCAACATATATGAAGCTACACAGAAGAAAAAAGCTTTTGAATACTACACAGAGAAGGTAATGCAATGCTTTTTAATTTACACGCATTACTATTGTTGGTGTTTTAATGTGAAGGCTTTATCTTTTCCAGATGGTTTTCTTAGTTATTTTGCAACACAAGTTGATACAAGGTTCACTACTAGTGATACATTGAAAGCGGATGTTAACATTTTGTTAACTATTTTCCTTTCTAATAGTTTTTCTAGTTGTTCAATAAGTTTAATCTTCCTGGGAGTGTTTGAGTTACTTACACTATATTGTTAAAAGCTATAGCATGCTCAAGATTTGATACTTGGCATCTGGGAAATCTTTGTCCAAATCGAATAAGGCAAGTACAATCAATTTCCAGCTCTAGTTCTTGGAGGAGTTAATCGACTTCTGAGTAGAGAAGGATGATCTTTTATTTGGCAAGGTAACACCCCAGGTCATGAAAGAATCGCCATGTAACCCGGAATGAACTTTGTTGCAAACTGTACTAACACAATAGCTCGTCTAAAACTACTATGGGCAGCAGGAATCGGGTTATTAATATGAGGTGGATCCAAAGAAGGGTGGTTCTAGCTATAATCCCAAAACATCATGTATGCATTTCACCGTAATGTGCTTGAGATGTTGGACTGTTGGTGTTTTTGTAAAATACTTGACGTTCGTTTCTTATTGTTATGCTGTTTCTCTTAACCACTTATTTGTCACTCTACCTTCACAAGGTAGGGATACTTAAATAGTATCTGCACCTCCCTAGACCCCACTTTGTAGGATTACACTAGGTATGTTGTTGTATTGTTATTACGAAGGGTCTTTATATATATGTTTTCCTTGTCATCTTTTTTGGTTATTTAGGCAGCAGATAAGGAGGAAGCAAGAACTGGTTTAATCAAATCAGAAGGGGACTTGTTTCTGAATGGGGCTCAAGGGAGTTTGTTAACTGGTGTTGATGGAGAATGTGTTTTTCATCCAAGTGAATTTTACCCTGTCTGGACACTGGAACCAGCCTCTGACTCCCTCAAAGCTGTTCTCCACATTTGCACTGGTTGGCAACCTATTCCCCGGCCACCAGAAGAGCACGCGGGTTTAGTGCTCTAGTTAGAGGTTCATTTGAATTTAGTAACTTCGGTTCAGACCTCGTATGTATTAAACAGTATAATGAGTACAAATAATATATCGTGAACCTAGCAAATCAAGTGGGTTTGGATAGAACCCCATTGTTCAAATCTTGGATCTACCTGGGGTTTCTTCTACAGACCAAACCGAGGTTGTGGTAGATAGACGAAGGAAGATTTATTGAATGGGGCATTTACTGGGTTAGTAAATTATTATATTTTTTGAAGGATCTTTCTTGGCGTTAAAAATCTTCAATCCAACTTTTCTTTCTATTTGTAATGTAATGTATGTGCTTTTTAGGTTCTCATCACATAAACTCAGGTGAAATTTATACCCAATGTAAGAACGTTTAACTATGGTTTAATACAGAATATCAAACAACCTTGCTTATATCATATGGGCAGGTGCTTCCATATCAGGACTGCTTGAAGATCCCATCATAGTTAAGATAACCTCTGAAATTTTTATTTCAAGTGCCATAATTCCAGCAAAATCAGCTACTAAGTTGAATGGAACCCACTTTTCCTTCTTGGTCAGGAATCACAAAGATTGTAGCTGGAAACAGGCAAACATCATTCTCTTTTGGGAGCAGAGATGAAGAAATTACTTGATTTCACGCATCACTGCCAAAATTGAATGATATTCAAACGCCATTTTCGACGTACATTTGTACATGGCATGGAAACCACTAACATCGAACAAACATTCAACATAAAAGACATAATCCCAACACTGATCATGTATCAAATGTCACAAGCACCAGACGAAACAACGCAAAACAAAATTTATATTGGTGATGAGTTCAAGAAATAATTGTGATCCAGAAAATAAAACTCTCAGCTAAAGTAGATTCCATTCTACACTTTGATAGCATATTTCCTTAGGGGAAAGTACATCTCCTTCTTCTTCTCTCTCTCGGTCTTTAAGGATGCCTGCAGGGACAAGGAAAGAAAATAAGTCATCAAAACTGTTGGCTTATATTCAGGTCGGTTTTACAATACTCTTAGCATTCCACAATTCATCAGATGAAATATGACTCTAAATTTCAGCGCATGCAAGCTAGCTAGTCCAAAGTGAGTACACAGTGGAATGTATAGATTAATGATACCTGGTGCTTAGTCAAACGTTTGCGGATTGCCCTGGTTTTCTTGGGACGAAGGTCAAGAGGCAAGTATTTCTTGTTCTTGTAAACTTCCCGAAGAGCTGCCTTTTGCTTCTGTGAGATGACAGTCAAAACCTGTGCAATCGACAACCTTACCACCTTACTGCATCCAAAAAATTTCCATAAACATAAATGAAAAGAAAAGCATAATAGATATAACAAAAAAACAATCAATAGACTACTCAATTGAATACTTGTCATTATGCTGTACTGCTCACATTAGATATTCTTCTTCTTCTTTTGATGGAGTAGATTTCATTAAAAGGCATCAAGAAGATGCAAGGCAAAAAAATTTACAGCAAAGGGGTTTGCTCTTGTACAAGAATTTACTAAATAACTAAAGAGCAAACATAGTCCAAAAAAAGATCAGCAGTGGTTGTAGGGGCCTGATTGAACCAGTTAAATAAGAAGATCAAGCAGTTGGATTTGAGATATAAATAAACTCCTATGTGTCTCAAGGATAGTCATCAATAGCAAGTTTCTATAAAACACAACAATGTTCAACTAGTAGGCAAAATGTAAGAAGTTCGGTAAGCAGATATGTCAACAGATTTACAACAACCGGCCAGTAAACTTCTCAATCATAGTCATATAGCTACAGCCACCATGGCAGTCAAGATGACGGGTACCGACCTTAACCCTCCTCTTGGTACATGCAGCTTCAATAAACAAAGACGCCTAACCTCAAAGAAACCCATCAACAGCTTATGTTAAACATTAAGATCAGTTAATATTTGTTTTTATGAGGTTTGAGACTAGCATTAGAAGCTATTCTGGAGAAAAACTAGAGAGCCACAACCAGGTGCTACTCAGGGTGAGCGGATCTTTGAGACTTTATACAATCACTACTCTGCTCAATTGTATGCTTTTCATAATTTCCAGTAATCACACTTTATATACTCCTTTACATCTTACTAGCAACCCCAGCTTCCCACCCACAAAACCACCATATAATGGAAATCTTATAGGTCTCAAGGATAATAACAAATAGTAAGCCTGATTAGAAACAAGGCAACTTTCAATAGGTTGCACTGAAAAATGTTAGAAGCTCGGTAAGCAGATATGTCAACAGATTTACAACAACCGGCCAGTAAACTTCTCAATTATATTCATGTAGCTACAGCCGCCGTGGCAGTCAAGATGAAGGGTACCAAACTTAACTCTCCTCTTGGTACATGTAGCTTCTAGAAACAAAGACATCATTCAAGGAAACCCAGTAGCAGCTCATGTTTTAGGTCAGTTACTATTTTGTTGTTATGGCTTCCATTATGCATTGGAAGATATTAGCACTTATTGGAGAAAGACTCAATAAACAATAAAACAGTGGCTACTGCAAGGATGGGAATGGAGAGGGTGGAACTTTTGAAACTTTTAGTTGAAGTCTTAACATTCTCAACTTAGCATAATTATTTAACAAAATGACATGATATAAGCAATACAGTACACCACCAGTAATATTATAGAAAAAAAATACTTCTAAGAAACTTGTAAGAAACCAGTAATATTATTGAAAAGTCATTAGTAACTTAAAGGCACAAGGAGCATAGTTAAACTACATGCTTTAAGCTAAATCAACATTCCTCACTCCATAATTTACCACCACGAACAACATATAATTGTAATACCATAAGTAAAATGTAAGCAGACCTTACCACTACCTCGAGGAGGTAGAGAGGTTGTTTCCTATAGACAAAACAGTTTATCAAGGGAAATACAGTATTAGAAATCACACTTGACCAGTAAATACAACTAATTAGTACCGAATCAACAAGTCCCCAATGCAAAGTTAACAACAGAAGTAAAAAAATGGCATACATTTTGGATAGCTTGTTAGGAGCACCACCGGTGACCTTTGCAACACGGAGAAGAGCAAGCTCCGCCTTCAGATCCTTCAACTGAGCCAAAAGCTCTGTCTTCGACTTGTTCCTCAGCTCATGAACCTTTATTCTAGCTGCATTTCCACCACAATAAACATCAATCTCAAACAACAAATACAAACAGAGAAACTCAAAAAATTACTTCCGTAAAATGGTTCAAAACGACGAAAAAATGAATCTAAACCATGAAAAAAAAAAGAGCTTGAGTATACGCACCCATGGCTGCTCCTTACGTTTTACTGCTTCAGACGCCGAAGGAGATTAGGGTTTTTCCAGGAACACTGAGCTGATCCATGAATATTTATAGTAGTTGTGATTTGAGAGATTCTTTCTTTGGGCTGGACTTCAATTTCTGGAAATAAAAGTAGACGCCCATTATAGTTAGTGATGGCCCATTTCTATTTTGCAAACGGACAGATCGGGTGAATTTGGACGGGTCAAGAAGCGGTGATGAGTTAACAAATTAAGAAAAAGGTATGCGAAATGTCAAATATTTAATGATTATTGTGTATTAAGATACAATTTTGGTTAATTATTAAACACGGCAGCGGTTTGAGTATTGTTGCTATTTAACTTGTATAATCAGTTTCTAAATATATAAATTCAGAATTTGTAAATACTTACCCTAACTATTTGTATATGATTTGTTGATACATCTGATTTTTACAAATTTTGAAAAGTTTTTAAATGTATAAATATAAAACTTGTGTATATGATTTGTTGATACATCTGATTTTTACAAATTTTGAAAAGTTTTTAAATGTATAAATATAAAACTTGTATACATTTACTATATTTGTATATTGGCAAGCGACATATGCAAACGAAAATACTCATAATAAACAAAACTATAAGTTATAGATAATAATTAGACAAACTACAGTTAAGGAGCATAAATAAAATATTTATAATAGCTAATTATAAAATTTTATCATAAACTAATAGACGAAAATTGAAATTGATTGGGCTGAGATGCAGCTTGTATCTGTTAGACACTTCAATCATATTAATAAGTAATTTATTAAAGATAAAAGCCTAGTCAATTAAAAAAGTAGGAACTTATACACTAATATTATTACTTATTAGTGGCAGAATCAAGATTTCAATTAAGATGGTTCAAAATCTGAAAAAGCAAATACAACAACTAATCAAAAAGGGTTCGATATCCATTATACATACATAAAAAAATAACATTAACACTGTATAAATAATATAATTTTCTGCCGAAGAAAATTAAAATGAACCCCTAACAATAAGGTGGCTCCTCCCCCGCAGATATAGGTACTACATAAAATTTATATTCATATACAATATTTTTTTTCACCTTCAAAATGTAACAACAAAATATTTCCATAATATATGCAACATCGACTTACCAAAAAATATAGCAATATACAACATTCTAAGAAATTATAGATTTTTATTACGACCAAATATATTAACTCATCTTTAAATTTTTTTCAAGAATCAGGTATCCTTTATTTCTTATATCAAATGAACTCATAAAATTTGAACGGATTAAAATGGATTGTAATTAATAACAAGCCTAAAATGAATTGTCCAACGGAAAGTTTAGACCTATTGAAACCTAAATTACCTAATTTTATTGGCACTAGTGAAGTTAGGACAATATTGATGCTATAGGAAACTAAACTTAAACTTATTAGAGTTGGGTGAATTAATCGATAATTACAACAACAATATCATATTCAATGGAATTTTATAAGTGGGGTTTAGGGAGGGTAGAATGTACGCAAACTTTATCACTACTTCATAGAGGTAGAGAGATTGTTTCCTGAGATTGCTTCCTGGGAACCCTCATCTCAAAAAATTATAAGCAGAATAAACTAGATATGGCAAAACGAGACGAACAGAAAAGGAAACAGAAATAATCATTAATTACAAGATAACAATATTATAGATGTAATTATATAAATATGATTTGATGAAAATAAAATGTATCCAAAATAATAAGAATAAGCTAGAGAAGATTTTAAAAAATTAATCATTTTTAACATTGTCATTTAAATTATATCAGCTTTTTAAGAATTACGTAACTAGTATAAGAGTTTGAAAAGTTTTAAATATCATACACATTTTTTCGTAAAATGAAATGGATAACATAGACGTGTGTGTACTCCATCTCAATAATGTATATCTAGAATTAGGAAAATACATGTCTTGGCCTAGCGTCAATTGAATTTGATTTTGTTTGAATGTCTGAAATTAGCATCAACAAATAATATAAAATTTCAATAAAAAAATATTTAATTTCTGATCTTCACAAGGTCATACTTCAAACAAAAGCGTCTGAATCATACGTAAATTTTTCAACTTGAATTGCACACATCTAAATTTATGCTTGTAACAAATAAATTAATTAACATCACATTTAAATTGAATAACAACTCCAAAATAGATATTTGTACACACTGCCCTTAGAAAAAATCTCTTTTAAAATTTGAATTTATGTATGTTGACTATCCAAAAAAGAAAAAGGAAAAAGGGACACCTCGTGTGTTTGGTTGAAAAGAAAATATTTTCAAAAAAGTAACTTTAATTTTGTTGCCAGAAAATATTTTTCATATAAAATCTTTTTAGCTGAGAGGAAATTAATTTTATCCGTTATGGACAAAAGTTATTTATGCATGTATATAAATTTATTAAAATTATAAAATATATTAACAATTTTTAAAAATTATTATAGAATTTATTCTGAATTGTCACGACACATATACATTACATCGAAGTTCATAACAAGTTTTCTTATAATATGAATTTAATATCAAGTCGTATGCCTTTGACGTTATATATATTGATAATATAATAAAAGGAGTTAGTCTTCTCTTAGCTAAACTTTGATAATTGATAATAATTAATAAGTGAATAGTATAATTATTTAATTTGTATACATCACTTTTATATTTTTTTAACCATGAAATAAGCAGAATACCTCTAGAAAACGTCATAGTCCTCTAATTTGTCGAATATTTAATTTAATTAGTGGCATTCGTATACCAAATTATTTGACCAAAACAAATATTTTAATTTCAAAGTATGTGTTGCAATAATATCATTTATAGTACTATTTAATATCATTGGTTTCATCACACTCAGACGGAAGTCTATAGACTATTATAGACGTATTTCACAGTAACAGATTATGTATTGACGCTTAAAAAATTAAATAATTGATATTTTTAAAATAGAAAATTTTTGATAATAGTATTATGAGTTAAAATTTAATTTGTATTATAGGTATTACTATCAAAAAAAAAAAATGAACAACATATAAACATTGAGGATTCATATGAAGACTTGAATTGGGTGAGAAATAAGATAAATCATCCATGCATATTTCTAATAATTTAGAGAAAATTAAAGCATTAATATAATTAATCAACATTTATTGAAAAAGTGATTGAGCTAGATAGTAATAAATGTATAGATTGGAACTTGGCTTATATGGGTGCAAGTAGGACAATATGTCATCACTTGGGGATGTGATAGCTGAGAAGTAATTCCTCCGTTCATAATTAATACTCTCGATTTTAAATTTTTGTAAAAATAAAAAAAAATCTAGTACATAAGAAGTACCCCACCACCCCTTTAAATGAGCCTATATGCAAAATAAATTTACATTAGTTAAACTTAGTAAGATTGTCACAATTCAAACTCATAATACATATTATTCATTTTGACCCAACAGACTTTATAAATTTATTTCTAAATTAAGATACACTATTATCGAGCCCAACAATGTTTTTATTGTGTGAAGTTGCGTTATATGTTATATAACACTTTACATTTCCTCCCCTTTTCGACATGAAATTCGTTTTATGTATCATGTGCACTATTTTTTTTTTATAATCTTATCAATCTAGACACACGTCAATTTGTCTTTCATTATGAAACGTCGCAAAATTTTGACCTTTGAAAAGGAATAAAATTCTAATATATATGCAAAGGGATCACCGCCCTTAAAAAGCTCTATACGTAGTGTGAATTTTGATTAGTTAGGGCTAATAAGTTTATCATACTCTAAATTAATTAGTTAGTTGTAGGCATGGTGAGGGTGATTTATGTTGCAATTAAACCAGCCATATGCAACATTGCAACTAGTAAACTCAACTTGGTAAACTTCTTTGTTTGAAGACATGAAATATTAATGGTGTTTGTTATTTGTATTGGAATGGAGTTTGATTAAATTTGAATTTGTAATTGCAAAGCTTATTTTTGGGGATGGCAACCTGACAATTTTTTTTTTTAAACTTTAGAAATTTGAACTCGAGATATCTAATTAAAAATAAAATCAAATCTCATTTATACCATCACAATCCACATCAATCTAAAAGGACATACTTTAATTAAAGGGCTAAGGACCATGGTTCAATATTTATGATATATAATAGACTAGTCTATCTAGACGGCTTGCTTATCTATTCTCTAAAGTATTTTTCCTCATTAAATTTCTTCTTTGGAAATTGTTAATTCATATTCATAGAAATAACATCCAACAATCAATTACTTTTTGGAAATGTCTTCTAAAAATAGCATTGCTATGGAGTAGTTCCACTCTGAAATAAAAATGTCATGATAGTGACTTTTTTTTAGAAAAAAATCATATCAAAGTTGAAAATAGTTATTTAAGACTCTAACCCTTTAAACACGCATCACATAGAATTTTTTTTTTTAAAAAAAATATTTTTTTTTATCAAAAAATTATTTCTTTCCA
Source organism: Solanum virginianum (assembly GCA_000787875.1). Taxonomy (NCBI): domain Eukaryota; kingdom Viridiplantae; phylum Streptophyta; class Magnoliopsida; order Solanales; family Solanaceae; genus Solanum; species Solanum virginianum. The sequence goes on from DF358483.1 coordinate 56,936, forward strand.
GAACTCAATTCTCACAATATAATTTTCTCACTATCTCTCAATTATTGCATAATATAAGACGAATCAACATGAGTTTTCTTCTTTTATCCAATAACTCCTATAAATAATCGAATAATTCAAGAAAAAATGGATCTCACAAGAAAGGATTAATTACTTTATAACAAAGTTTTATTTTTATTACTACATGTCTATGTCACTTAAACAAATCCCATAGATGATACAAGTAATAGACTATTTAACAGATGGACCATTTAAATACCTAGATTATTAATTACTGGTTGGGCAAATTAAATTCGTTGAAAATGACATTAATTATGATAAACTAAAAAAAATTAAGACAAAGTCAATACATGCTTTTGTTGTATAAAGAGAGTGTGTAATAGTATAACAAATTTAACGGAATACATGGATAATCAAAATAATAAAATAATTAATAATTCTAAATTTTGTGAGTATTTTTTATACACAAAGGAATCAAAAGTACACATCTCAAATATATGATTGAAGATTAAATGTATTTAGTTAAATATCACATAATAAGGAGAAGAGGGGTTGGAAAGAAAGAATAACAAGTCTGAATTTTATCGATGAGACATTTTTTTATCTTCTTTTTACTCTCGTCCTCTTTCGATTTTAGTTCAAGGAAAAACATCAACATAAAAATCTTATTCTAAAATAATTTTGAGAGTTTTTTCTTATCCAAATGGACCATCCTTAATGCATGATGGCTACACGTGTATATATATATATATATATATTTTTTTTTTTTGGTTTCTCACTTGGTGTCCTACGTTGGGGGTAAAATGCTCCCTAACAAAAGCGATTCTGTACCCAGGGGGACTCGAATCCGAGATCACTGGTTAAGGATGAAAGAGTACTTATCACTCCACCACAACCTTTTTTGGTGGCTATGTATATATTGCTTGATAGTATATGGATTTTACTCGTGAAAACAATTTGACAACTAAGTAGTAAATATTATTTTTGTTTCATATACCACAAATTGTGCATAACATAATAGTAATATATTGAGTCAAGAGTCAAATGAATTGATTTTTAAAATTTAGCTATTAAAATCAAATAAACAAAATGCCGTCCGCTAATTAATTAGTCCTCATGTATAAAGCATTTATTAAAAATCTTTTTTTAATCCAACTGTCAAAAGTGTCCTATTTCTTCGAATTTTATGTATGGATAATGTAAACGTAATATATAATCAGGTCACTAAATGTAACTGCAAATCTACAAATAACTTTATTTAATAATATTAATTGATACTCATAATCTAGAATAAATAGTGAGTAACGAATTATACATGCTAAAATATTTAAATTCTTATACCATCAATTAATGTATATTATTAGACCTCTCTATATCATATATTTTTCGAAATAATATTGCGGTATAATAACAATTAATTTTTTAATATTATGCTAAGTATTTTAAGTTCAATATCAATCAACATTCTAAGTAGTAATCTATCCTTTTCACTTGTTTACTCATAAAAAAAAAAATCTAAGTGACTATTTGGAAAGCCTAAACAGTAGAAGAAATAAGCCTATCAGTTATTCGTGGCCAAATATGACACCAATTCATGATTTTTAAAAGTCAAAAAATATTATGACATTTTTGGAAAAATGACTAGTTAGGGGGTGAGTTATTTTTGTATTTGTTTGACTGGAAATATGTTTATTGGCATCTGGAGATAGATATTTAATGTTAGGCTGACATATTCCTTATTAAAGTCTATCAAAAAATAGTAAGTATATGATATATTTATTGCAAGAGACAAACATCTTTTTAAAATAAGCTAGTTGGAAAATATAGAATTTTAATCATATGTCTTGAAGAATTTTAGGAATTTAAAATTTGGGTGAACCCCTCAAGATCCACTTGTGCTTGTATCAATTAAAAAGGTTAAGAATATTTTATCTATTTTATTACCGTCATGTTAAAAATTAAATATAGAATAATTATTATTAGTTACTACTATGTGTTATATGATATATGTATAAAAAAAAAGTCAAGAAAGTGATGCAGAGACTAGTTGATTGACCATTAATTTGTAGCCAAGAATGTCTTCTATTCTAGAGAAGTGCATTCAGAATTAATATCATATCCTAGACTAGTCAAATATATATATGAAAATAAATTAAAATTTGGATATTACCTTATTGATCCATGCATTTTAATTATGGCATTGATGATTCAACTTCTGATTTCTTAAAAATAATAAAATAAATAAATCAAATAGTACTTCCTCAATTTTAAATTGGACGTATTTCTTTCCTTTTAGTGTGAAATTATTAAGTGTACCAACAAATTCTTATATTGATAATTAAACATAACAAGAAGCTAATATTCTAATGGTGTGGGTATCGCATCAGACATGTTGATTTTCAATCCATGAATTAAGTGATAAACGTAGTTTAAGAAGGAAATTGTTGGATGTGTAAATAAAAGTTTACAGTAATTGATAAAAAGGAAAAAAATTATTGATATGAGTAAATAGAACTAATTTTAAATGAGTTAAATTGGGTATGTAAAAAATTAAAAGTAGACTTAATTAGTAATGCAAAATTTACATGAATTAAGATATCGAGCTTTTATGATTGACACTTCAAATTAACTTTATGTTATCTGCGTCATATAAACTAAAATGAAAAATACACTAAATAATAAATCTGTATTAGCACGAATTCATATGTCTAGTCTTTAAACATAGACGCCAATATGAGAAAAGTCTCAAAAAAATCGAATAATAGATTTTGATTAAAAGTTGTAACCGTGTTTATATAGTGTGGAATAAATATAAGATGTTACATTTATTGAATATGTTAGATAGGTGGGGTGGGATTAAATTAAAGTTTTTCATTAGAAGAAAGGATAAAATAGGGAAAAAAAAAAAACATCATTCTCTCTCTTGATATGAATGTTGAGGGAGTAAAGTACAAGTGGTTTGTTTTACTTATTTTTTTTCATATTCGATATTTGGAGGATGTATTGGAGTTTTGATTAAATTTGAATCAGACACTATAAGATTCATGGGGGAATAACTCTCCCAACATAATTTTCTTCGTATTGAAAACTTGAACTCGAAATCTTAGATTAAGGATAAAATAGTCACACCATTGCATCACAATTTTTTGATAGGTTATTTCACTTGTCATGAAGAGTTTTTTGTTCTTGACCCTATCAAAATTGATAGTTAAAGGGATATAAGTAACTATTTATAATTTATAATATTTTTTTAATTTTATTTTTGTGATCACATGCTCATTCATTTTATTTTTCATTCAACATCTGTAATCATGTAAAATTTTATTTAAATTCAATTTTTAAATAGATTTCCAAACATGCTCGAAAACTAGTATTATAATAATGAGTATTCAATTTAAATTGTTCACTACAACGCAAAAATATAAAATTAAAATCATTACTGATTGTGGATC
>DF358483.1:60442-70815 GCA_000787875.1 Solanum virginianum
GATCGATATGTCAGAACTCACAAGTACATATATATTCGAGCTCCTGTACACACCGTCCGTCACACTCATGGATAATTAATATGTTAATGTGAACAAAAAAGAAGCACTATAAAAAATTTAGGGACAAATTTGCTCATAAACACACCCTTTTAGGGCAGGCCCTGTCTAAGTGACCGTCTTTAATTAAAGTTTTAATTTTAATTACTAACCACCTAATTGACTAGCCTTTTATTTTAAAAAAAATTGGTTTACAAAAATTTTTACATCGACAATATTTATCAAAAATATTATCTGAATTGATTGAATAACTTTTTAATTATAAAATAAGATTGAGCAATTTTTTAAAATAGCTATCATTAGTTAAGTTACTTAAAAAAATTAACTTTTTAGGATAAATATAATTAATTGTATGATCTTTTGAAAAATTAACTCTATATATGTGTGTGTGAAAATATTGATTAATTGAACTCATGTTTTATGTGATAAAAAAACATAGAATAAAGTACAAACAGAAAAGTTGATAGACTATAAATAACCACTCAAGTCACAAAGCCGTCCAAATATTTGGTCTGTTAAATCATTGTAGAAATAGATAAAAAGGCAAAAAGTGGCAGATTGAGTAAAATATTTTTTTAAGTTTCATTCCCTTTGGAGTTGTTGGATAACTAATTAGAATTATATATGCACATAATAATAATGTAAAAATTAGTTACATATAAATTTATATATTATTTTATAAAGTTCAAAGTGGGTTTTTTAAACATAAATTTAACTTAATCGACCATAAAAATATTTACAAAATATTGGTGAAAATTTGTGAATCGTAAAAATAAAATTGTCTTTAATAAAAAAGATTTATAACTTTAAATGAGACTTCCTAACACGAATTCAAATTAATGATATTTTTGCTAACTTGATTATTAATAAATTATAATTTCAATTTTTATGATACTTGATTAATCATATTTAGCCTTTAATGCTTGAAAAACTACATTTTATCTTTTTGCTGATGAATATTGACAATTTTTTTTTTTAGAATTTGCCGTCCACATATGTGTCATGTTCAACTTATAATGTTATTTTATATTTGGCAGTAAACATATCAAAATTTATTTATCAATAATAAAAGAACCAAAAAAGTGATATTCTCCATATATGCGAAACCATTTCTTAAGTAAATAATCTTCCTTTCAATTTTTTAAAACAAGTTTGCAAATCACGGATATAAGTTTTTTTTTTCTTAATATTTGGTATCTATTTTAAGATTTGATTAATTTGAATTTATGTAAAAAGTTTTATATGAAAAGTAATCCGTGAATTCTCTGATTAAAAGTATAAAAATATATATCATCTTTTCACGATCTTTGATGGTACAAGTTTTCGTATTAAATTAAAAATTGAAAAATATACTGCATTAATTAATTTGCAAAGTTTGCCAAGGCTTACGACATATGACATGTACATTCGTTGACTAATTACCAAAAATAAATAAATAAAAGAAGATAGATTAATAAAAAATTGCCAAAATTATGGACACGATAATTTGGGATCCATCTCCAAATATATAGTTGACTATTTAAAACGTAACTATTGGTTAATTGATAGCATGGATTAATATAATTTACATATTAATAGTTTGTTGTTCGAACTTTTTAAAATTTTTATCATATTCGATACACTCTCACAAATAATTTTTAAAAAATCTAATTAATATTTTATTAATTAAAACGTTTTTATCACATATGTTTATATGTGTGGTTCTAAGGATTTGAAAAAGAGCCAAGACTTAAAGTAGAATATACAGAATTTTGATATTTTAATTAAAAAATCTAATACAAGATGGAAAACGTGATTTTTTATTTTCTCAATTCATGTTGAATATTTATTTTGAAAGCTAAATAGAATCTATAAAATTATGATATTTTAATTGAAAAAATCTAATATATGGTGAAAAATAAGATTTTTTATTGTCTCAATTCGTGTTAAATATTGATTTTGAAAGCTAAGTGGAATCTATATAATTTTGATATTTTAATTAAACATATATAATATAAGATGAAAAATGAGATCTTTTATTTTTTCAATTCGTGTTAAATATTTATTTTGAAAGCTTTCATATAAATTACTAATCTATTCTACATAAATATTGAATTTAAATATTTTTTCTTCTTCTTTCATACTTTACCATAAATAACTATTGTCTAATTAAAATAAGCGGAGAAAACTTTAAAGAATAGCGTTGGTGAAATAATAATTATTGGAGCAAGATAAAGATTGCTGGCTATTTTAATGGCTTTTTCTTCTAGGAAAACAGAAAATTTTGCTTGAGCTAGAAATTTAGATATTAAATATAATAAAGTCTCGCTATATATAAAATTTTCCCAATAATTAAAAAGTTCTTTTGGTTTTATTATTGATTACTCTTCACAATAAAAAGATAAATAAAAAAAGGCTTTTTTTTTTCGAAAATTCTTGCAAAAGTTTAGCACATCATTTTCGAACCAAGTCAACAAAATGCAAGAAGAAACACCAGAGGTTTCTCCTTTTAAAAAACTACTACATATTTAACAAATTCTCCTTAATAATTAAAATAAATAAAAGTTAGCCTGAAAAATAATATTCTTTTCGTCCTAAGTTAAAAAAATAAAAAAATTTTTTAATTTTATAATTTTAAATTAAAATATGTAGTCATTTAAGTCTTATGATTTTTAATTTGTCATGTAGATGGTTGAAATCATAAAACTTATTATTTTAGTTATTACGATTTTCATTTTGGAGTCAAATTATATAAACTTTGACTAATATTTTAAGATAATATAAAAAATATTATAATTTATAATATTTTATTTCTTATAATTTTTGAATATCTAAATTTTATATTAAAAATATTAATTTAATTTTAAAAATAAATCAAATTGACTTTCAAAAAGTACAAATAACGCACCTAAATTGAGATTGCGAGAATACTACAATAAGTTAAACGCACTTGCAAATAAAAAAAATAATTAAAAGCAGAACCCAACTGGTGCAAAAACTATATTAAATGTACTTAGTAAAAAGACAATTATACCCTTACATCCCAATTTGCAAGTTTTCTCGAATAGATATATGCTGACTAGGCTTTTCCTTTTCATAAACCAAATAGGATTTCACTATTTTTTTTAATTATAAATAGCTTACCATCTCTTCACAAATTTTTCTCATACTTCTACTAAAATAAAACTCCAATTTTCTTCTCCCTTAGGATTCTATCTATCTATATATTAAATATTGGTATTAATATACAGATAGATATAGATATAATCTCTTCAAAAAAATATTCCATTTATAAATAAGAATAAATTCATTGTTCTTCTTCCTTTTGCTGAATTAGTTCATCATGGTGAGTTTTTTTTTCTGCTCTTTTATTTTTATTTTTTAAAATTTTATTGTTGATTCTTAATGTGTGTGTTTTGTTATTTTGTTTTACGACAGGCTAATGAATATGAAACTGTTAAATATGAAGAGGTAAGTCGAGAATCTTTATTGTTATTTATTTTAATTTTTATAAGATTTATGTTTTAATTATTCTTTTTTTTTTAAAATTTAACAGGAATTTATATTGAATTCAAGAGGAATGAAATTGTTCACATGTAATTGGGTCCCAAAAGATTGTGAACCAAAAGCTTTGATTTTTCTGTGTCATGGATATGCCATGGAGTGCAGTACATCAATGAAAGGTAACATTATTTTTCTGTTTATAATTGATTTTTATACCTAGATAGATAGATATAGATAACTGAGTGAATTGAAGATTCATCGAAAGTGATCTCAAGATAAGTATAGGTATAAGGACGGTGTACATTCATCTTTTTCAGATTTCACGTTTGAGATTAGATGAGATATGTTGTGTTGTTATATATCTGAATTATTGAACAGTCTTATAAGATTGTATAAATTATGTGATTATTATTGTTGTTTATCTGGATTATTTAAATTAATATTTAATATTTTTTTTTAAAAAATAGATGCTGGAATTAGATTGGCGAAAGCAGGATTTGGAGTTTATGGAATTGATTATGAAGGGCATGGAAAATCAGAAGGACTTCAAGGATATGTAAATAGCTTTGATGCTGTTGTTAATGATTGTTTTGATCATTATTCCAAAATTTCTGGTACGTCCTTTTTTTTAATTATTTCTTTTCATCAATTTTTTTTTAGTATTTAGAATACTGATGAGGTAAATAATCTTATAATTAAAGTTTTTACTAAAACATTATGATTTAATTGATTCTATCTAAAGGGCACGTGTTTATTTATTTTCCTTCCTATTTTCTTGGGGTCTTTTTGGATAATTTATGAATTTTGACATATTTTTTTAATTAATTTATTTGTTTGTAATAAATTCAGAAAGGAAGGAGAATAAGAAAAAGATGAGAATATTGATGGGAGAATCCATGGGAGGAGCAGTTATTCTACTTTTACACAGAAAAAAACCTGAATATTGGGATGGTGCTGTTTTAATTGCTCCAATGTGCAAGGTACGTTTTCCTATCTAATGCGCAAATTTTGAATCGACTTTACTTTTTTTATGTATGTGTTAAAAAATATATTCGAGATATATATAAAAAAATAATTTATTTAGAGTTTACTAAGTCGTGTTTTCTAAAAAAATTAATAATCATAAACTCGAAATTTTAATTCAGCTTTTGAACCAACAATCTCTTTAGGAAAGAAGATTTCTATATTACAACTTGTATTTTTTTAATAAATAAAAAAATATATTTTTTCCCTAGTGGAGTGGGGGGCTGTTGGTATTTTGACCAAATTAATTAGAACGTGCAAGCAGGTTTGTTCACGGAAAAGCAAGTTGTTTTACTCAGTTTTGGTCAAATCTGATTATTTTTTAATGTAAAGATTAACGTCCTTTTTCATGATAAAAAATTACAACAACAACATACCCAGTGAAAATCCCACAAGTGGGCTCTGAAGACGACTAAGAATCAACAAAGAAATAAAAGTATAATATAGCACACGAGTATAATACAATTTAAACCTAAAGGTCATGATAAAAAATTAATTAGAAAAATTAAGATCCTTTTTGGTTTTTAAGAAATGGTCGTAGTTACTTGGGTGAGTGGGTGGAGGGTTTGTAATTTATTAGTATATACAAATATCGTAATTAAATTAAATAGTTTTGTATATATACATCGTAAAAATTCATATAATTGAATTTAACTTGTTTAAAATCCCATTTTTAGGAGATTGAAGAATTATCTTATTGAATTTGAATGTTGTAACGTGGATGTTGTTGCAACCATGTGGACATTTTAAATTACTATTTTTTATGAAAAGGACTTTATGTTAGGTACATAATTTGTAAACTTAATACCAGAATATCAAAATTTTTTTTTAAATGATAATCGTGGAGTTCAGGTTTAGCTTATGCATTATCTCGACTAACATTTTGTATAATATCTGTTAATATCTACCAACAATAGATACTTGATAGTTCTGTTCATGAAGGCTCAAATCTATAAGAAGAAATCACTTAGTGTTGATTATCATGATTTTAATTTGACATTTTACTAACTCTATGAAAATGCACTTGATTTGCATAATAGTGAATTAGTACCAAACATTCAATTTTTTATTTGAATATTTTTGGTTTTAAATTGACATTTTACTAACTTTATGGAAACAAGCTTAATAATATCCACAATTATTGGAATTAGTTCAAAGTTTATTTGGTTTGGTTTGTAGTGTCCCTTCTAGCAACAGATAAAAATCTTATATTTAACTAGAGAAGAGTAAATGATAGGTTCATTGTAGACCAAGTTTTGAAGTGAAATTTTATGTTAGTTAATGCATGAATTAGATAAAAGTGTAGTATTCATGCGGACAAGAATAGAGAAATAGGCATATTAATCTTGAATTTCAAATCACATGTCACTAACTCTGGAAAAATTTCTCGATTATAAAATAGTTAAAACACATTTTTTGTCTTTTGTTGGTTTATTGTTTCTTGAATTTTGTGTTTATGTTTTGAATTGTTTTTTTCCAAACAGATTGCAGAGGATATGAGGCCACATCCAATGGTGATAAGTGTTTTGACCAAACTTGCCTACTTTATCCCAACTTGGAAAATAGTTCCTACTCAAGATATTGTTGATTCAGCATTTAGAGACCCTCAAGTTAGAAAAGAGGTACAAATTTTTTTCATCTCATTAAAAATATTTGGGACGACAAAATTAGTCTACGAAAATATATGGATATAACTGATCCCAACTTGTTTGCGAGTGCAGATTAGAAACAATCCCTATTGCTACAAGGGAAAGCCCAGGCTACAAACAGCTTACCAACTAATGACAGTCAGCATGGATTTAGAGCAAAGGCTTGAAGAAGTGACATTGCCATTTCTCGTTGTTCATGGTGAAGATGACACTGTTACTGATCCATCTGTAAGCAAACTCCTCCATGAAAAGGCGTCGAGCATGGACAAGAGTTTAAAGTTGTACCCCGGGATGTGGCATTCCCTCTCCTACGGTGAATTCCCCGAGAACAGAGACATCGTCTTCTCAGACATCATCGTGTGGCTCAACGACAAGATAAGCATGGGTAACTCAAGGCTAGAGAGGCAACAAAAGCAAGCAAATGATCAAATTTTACCAAAGATGAGCAGTTAGTTGATAAGGTTGTGATAGTAGAGTATTTGATATCTTGTGTTGATTTGTCAAGTGATTAATGGATTTACAAGCATGAAATTATGGAGATCCATAAGTAAAGTTTACCCACATCTCAACTAATGCTATCTTTCACCACTCCATTTCCAATCATAGCTTCAGCTTTTGTTACCAATCGCACGCAAGTTGTGGACATAAATTTGTTTTACCTATAAGATAGAAGATCAAAATATTTCAAGACCACATAGGCTAAAACTTATAACCACAAGTTTTGTCTTATAAGTAAAAGTTAAAACTTATACCTAATAAGCTATTGTCCATCAGGCTTAAGAGTTCTATCTTTCGCCAAAATTCAGGATATTTCAAGATAATGAACCTGTTCAATTGAACGCAAGTTATAACAAAAGCTAGAACTTGAAACACTCCAGGCGTCACCCTTAAGAGACTATGAGAATCCAATTCAGTACAGGAGTCCTCCACAAATTTAACTCGAATATTCAATCTCAGCATAGTTACTACATTTTCTTAGAAACAAACAGGAAATACATAATTCACTTGACGGCAATTTGCTACAAAAGTCAGTTGAAAAGACAAGGCTACGCTACAGCATAATTACAACAGAAAAGCTGGGCGATAAGTCACTCCGCTTTGTTTCTTCAAATACTTCTATAGTGAGCAACAGCTTGGAGAGCATGCTGGTCTCTTTTCTTGCATCTACAAAGGCTCAAATCAAATGAAACATCTGTAGCTCTCTGCAGCATGCCCTCTTATGCCACATGAGTGTCCCTCGGCTTGAATACGACTAAGAATCATCACCTAGTCATTCAAAAAAAAAAAAGAAAAAAGAAAAGCTTAATTTTGAGTGGTTTGATCATTACCAAAAAATAAACACACACATCAAGTCTTCTGTGCTCCTAGGCAAATGACATGTTGATGTACCAAATAGAGAAACAAGACATTATTTGCCATTACATAGAAGTAATCAAGCATGCCCTAACAAATGGCATATTAATTTACTACTACAGTTATGCTAGAATTGATTGACAACACAAATGAATTGATTGATGACAAAGGCAAAAATTAATCAAGCTTCCACACCATATAATATAAAGAAAGCTTCTAAAAACTTGTTAACACCCCCCTTTTTTCCTTTTCAGTATACACCACATCTTGAGTACACCTCGACCAATCTATTGAACAGCTTGTTTAACTCACAAATACGGATTGACAAGACAATCATGCTTGCCAAGGTTGGGGCAGATGAGGTCACACCAAGTGTTCTAATTGAGAGTCAAAAACTAAATTCTCTTCAAACTTGTTTTTCCTTTTAGTAATCATGACCCTTGAAGGTGCAGGCAGCTTAAGGATTGAAGAGTTGGACCAACAACTGGGGGAACAAGGTCCAAATTCTAGTACATTGGTGAATTCTTATCATTTGTCTGGAAAAGCTACTTTCACATGCTGATAGAAGGTCACAAGTACTTGGTGGATTAGTCAAAGCACATGTAAACTTACCTGGACCAAATGGTTATTCCAAAAAATATCAACTATGGCTGACATGCAAAAGCTTATATGTAAGACCGGAATCTACCTTCATCTAAACATGTTCTCAAATAATTTTGTTTCTTATTTCTTCAAGCTTTTTCAGAATCTCGCCGGGTGTCCTATCCAACTCATCCGCAATTTTGCGCTGCATATCCATGGGCAAGGTTGGGAATTGTTCGCACAAGTCTCCATCTATTACATCCTGCAAAATAGTTCCCACGTCTCACTGTTATCTTCCAACATGAAATAAGGATTCATAATCAAAGCTTATTTTAAATATATGAAACGCAAAGTGCATACACTCTCAACAATACCCTGAAATCTAGTTAATTGGTCAAAACTGAAACTTGTAGCAGTTTCACTAAAGCTGCAGAATTCAACAATAAAAACTGCAACTAGCAAGAAATATCAGCCTGGAACACATAGAAGATAGCATGTGACAACTTGGAACTCCCTTTTATTCAAAGCATATAAACCAACAGCTTCAAAAAGGTGAAATCGAGAAAAACAGGAACATTCACAGGGCAACTAAATTGCTCATTGTCAAAAATATTAGGCATACACATGCATGCCAAAGTTGTACTCATCAAGATATAGCCTGGTGGATGTAAACACCTACAATCCAAGAAGCACAAGCACATTTGTCGTTCCTAAATTGCTCAAGGATTTGACGATCCAACTTTCTGTTTTTTGGAGTAAGTAGAGATTTTAATATTTGATAGATCAAGTTACCTTCCTACCAACCAAGTTTTAAAAAGTAGATAAAGACAAATTAGCTTCAGTATCAAAGTTAGCTTCCCATGGAAAATCAGTTGCATTCATTTACTACACGTGCATCTCTGCTATAAATAAGGTATCAAACTGAGAAGGTAAATAGCACTTTTCACATTGGAATTATAACGAAATAACTGATTGAGCAAGTACAAGCCTACCTTAACTGGGAAATAGGCAGATCTGTAGGCCATGTGATCCCTGCCACATAAAGGTGGGAACTCCTGCCTCAAATGCATCTCCAAATGAGAGAAGAAGTCAACATCATCTCTTGAGGTAAATGGAAGCATTGCCCCGACACTCCCCATCACAGTCCCGTAGATTATACATTCACCCCCTCCTGGAATAAGTGATGCCTTTTGCAAGCAAGAGACCACATCACCAACATGAAATTGTACTATTTCCTCAACCTTATTAGGGGCTCCATTCAGCTTCCCCTGCTCCCATTTTATTTTTCCACCAGTAGGATCTTCTTCAATCTCATCTGAAACATCCTGAGATAATCGCACAAAGTAGATATTCCCAAACTTATCAGCTCCGGCCACAGTGTCAAAATCTACATGCTGTGCTGCAGTTAACCATCTTGGAACCGTGTCATCAGCAAATATGTACAGTTGGTTTTCGTCACGTCTATACTTACAGTAGTGGAATGACTGCAAGAAGTCAGTAAGTTGAGCAGATTAGTAGAAACAAAATTTCATGAAATATGACATCGAAGAGACTACAAAGAAATACGAAGAAATGTTCCTTTAGAAATTTTCTAATTTCACCAACAGTCTACTTCCAATGGATTTGAAAGGCCAATTCAGTCACTCTGTAATAAATTAGTATCATTCGACGAAATATCATAGGTAATTATGGATATAAGTAGCAAGACGGCTAACATATAATCATGCAACCAAGATTCATTTTTCTACTACAACACAGCAGAAATTCAAAATACTTTTAAATAGTTATTCTATGTGGCAACTTTAGTTTATGATTTAAAGAACTTTGCTCACACAGCAAAAGGATGTTAATTTCAGAGCTATTTGAATCTATAAACTTCTTAATTTTACGAGGTTATTCAATTTAATGCAAAATGTTCTAAAAGCAATATATCATTTCATACTTGGTAACATTTCTTCCAACCATTTCTATTGCCTCAATTTCGAAGAATACTCTTACAAAGAATTTTGACATGTACGATCTCACTATGACTCGATTCTCGATGCGTAGTCATTAGATTTTTTTCCCAACCTAGTCCTCAGATTCAAAACTGTCCTTACACTAGAAGGCAGAAAACAACATCTCTGATACAATTTCCATCAAATAAGTAATATTCCGACAATAATTCCACTAACATATAAGGTAGAATATTTCATAATGGGCATACCTCTTGCATGTCACCAACAT
>DF358483.1:80296-97087 GCA_000787875.1 Solanum virginianum
TATGTGTATGTATTTTAAAACATTCAAACTGAAATTCGATCGCATGCATGCATTAGCTAATTAATGAATAACATGGTATTAATTCTTTAACTTGTCAAAATAGTATGTTACTTGCTCTATTTTAATTAGTATATAAACTTAAACTCTAAAAAGTTTAGAAGATCAGTAAAACTAACCAGTAGCAGTGATAACAGGTTTGATGTTTGCATGCTTGTATAGAGCCTCCATGCACTCTTCTTTTGTCATTTGGGAAATCAAGCACTTCTCTATCAGGTGCTGGACCTAATATAAATTAGGGTTGACAGGTTAGTAACCGTTTATTTTGCACTTCTCATCGAGGATTGTGGCGAAATCTCGAATTCAAGTTCTGTAAGAAAAATCCTAGTAGTATGGACGATCACGCTGGCTTAAGGTGGCCCTTGTCCTTGTGTGTAGAGTCTTGGTCTTAACATTTGAGTTCCAGACTAAATTTTACACCACATAGACCCCACATGGTCCATGTGGCACTTTATAGGCCTTGTGGTAGCTTGTGTAATGTAGCCTTCGCCTTTAAAATCACATTTTGGAAAAGAAGATATATTTGATTGATATGATACTAGTAGTGCTATAAATAACACAAGTTAATTCTTTGAACTATATTTACATGCATTGATCACAAAACAAGTAGTAACACAGATATTTCAATTTACCATGTGGATGTATGAAGCAGATGAATGATCATGACTACTCATGATATAGATTTACTATATCTAATCTTGACAATCACCCAACACAAGCTATGCCTAGATAACTATTGCAAAATATTAAAGAACACTCGTCGAATAAATAAGATTAGAAGAAGCAAAGAGTAGAGTGGGACAAGTAGTCCCACGTGAGAGATAAATAATAACTGGTGGAGAGGGGATTAGAGTAGATTTTGTGTGTGACTATTTCTGCCTCCTCCATGTGATAAGTGGGTCCACATCACATAATCATCATCATCAATAACCCAAAAATGGGCATTACCTACGTGGCATTCTCCTATTGTACTAAATTATTTACTCACATTTATAACCCAATCGCGCACCGCCACGTGTCTCTGATTATCAAATGGTTAGTACATTGTTTTATTTGCTAAGTCATGTTGCTAAACTTGTGCATGCATGATGTTGTTTGGAAGTACTTATCAAAGGAAAAAGCAACTTATTCTTATACATGACCCACACTAATTGTAACCTTATGTGAACTTTGTGTAATAGTAGGCTTAGCAATTTGTTATCACAATTCAACTTTATAAATGGATTATCGAGAAATTTCTAATGACCAATCGTATATTCTGAATATTTATTCAATCAATGGTGGATAGCTTTTTGTCCAACTCATGTCATACATATACGTGTGTTTAATCTACACATTTTTATAACCATCAGATCACAACCCTTTTGGTAATTAAATCACTTGATTAAATTGGAAAGTGAACATCGTACCACAACGTTTACATTCGAAAACTATGTGAATCGCTTTGGATATATAGTGTCTAGAACTAGTAGATTAGCCAACAAAAGTGTAGCAGAGTATATTTTAAATGATATAGCTAGCTAGTCTATTTTATTATTTTTGTTGTCTCAAAATATTTGTCATGCTTTATTTTACTAAATTTAATTATGTTAATTTGAATAGTTTAAAACTAACACTTTACATATCCAAACTAAACGAAAAATAATAGAAATAGGCATTGCAAAAGCATCTTTCAACGCATTCTCAAAGTGATTGTGTTGTACATATTGCTTTCACTCTACAAGCTCATGTCTTGTGGGGGTAAATTAGTCATTAAAGAATCTTTCTCTGGCCTACTCTTGATTCACTTTTGATAAAGTGAGTTGGCACCAGAATCCTTTTTGAGTATCTTATGGATCATTGTTTGCTTAGCAACTAATCATATAGCTCAAAGCATGCCCTAAATGATAAGGATTTTGTTTTCTAATATTGCTAGATCGTGATTCGTGGGCCTAACTTAATCTCAAAAGTTAGATTGTAAGGAGAGCACCGGATTCATCGTCCCACCGACATGGGAGACTTAACACCCTATCGTGCCCAGGGATGGTGCGTGGATTAAGAACAACATCGGTGGAGAACAAGAATTGAGATGAGTCTGACTCTGATACTATGTTAGATTAAGTCTTGGATGTAACTCACTCCCAAAACCAAATTTGTAAGGAGAGAATTGTCCAAGTCCATATAAAGAGACCAAATATAACGGAGTAAAAGGATATAGGGAATAAATTATGTGTGGTTGTTGCATGATTAATTTGTACAATATATCCCTTAGAAATTTAACGTTTGAGTGTCAGCCATATATATCATTCTTGAAAAGCATCATGAAGTCCAAGAAGAAAACACATAATCACAAACCCTAGCTTATATTCCACATTTTCTGCCAAGTCAGCCACAAATGGCACATGTGGATTGGCAAAAATAGTGATAAGGGAAATTAGTTCTTGTGCTCATGAATTTCTCAAAAAAGATTTAAGTATTTACATTAAAAGATAAATAGAGATGGAATTGGAATTTTTATTGAGAAAAATAAAATATAATAAATAAATACATATATAAGAAGTTGAGAGGATTCAACATATAATATAAACATAAAAAGTTCACTTCGACATAGTTAATTATCCGACGAAAGAGTATCAATTAACTTTCTTTTCTTGTACAAAGATAATTCTATTTTTTATGAAAAACATTTTTCTCTGTATCGAAAACACCCCATATTTTTATTATAATTACTGATTCTACTTGCATAATTTAATTAAAGTTTTTTTTAAACTAAAAAAAGAAGAATTAAAAACTCCTCAAATTTCAACTCAAGTGAAATAAAAGGAGTATTTTTCAAAAAGTTTATGTGGCTGCTGGGATTCGAGCCCAGGTCTCCACGGCCACAACGTGGAATTCTCACCACTAAACTACAGCCACCTGATGTCCATATCGTTGCAGCAATTCTATATATAACAGCATTTAAAATTCTTCCATTTAAAAAAAAAATTATGATGCTAATCTAAGGGTAAAGTTTAAATGTCTTATTCTCTTATATAATAAACCACTAAATTGAGGAGCTTAGATCGTCATGTCTGCTTCAGCAACTTCAAGCAGGTAACAAAAGCAGGCAGGTGAGTATTGAGTTGCTTGGCTTGATAGTTCAAGCCTGACATCTTAAATCCAAAGTTTCGAGATTGGACCTCAACAGGACTAATATTTTTATGTCATTTCTAGTAACTATTATTTAATTATTTCTTCATCAATTTCAACTATAAAATTATAATCATGTGTCTACTTAATTTTACGGTGGTATTAAAGTGTCTACTTAATTTTACGGTGGTATTAAAGTGTCTACTTGAATTTACTATATCATTTCTATTAATTATTATTTCAATTATTGTTTAGAGTTGATCATTTCAGCTGCCTACTGCAGCTGCTTCAAGCAGGCAGGTGACTACAACGTGTTTGCTTAGTGTTATGGTAGCTATTAAAGTGTCTGCTTAATTTTACTGTGTCATTTTTGTTAATTATTATTTAATTATTTCTTTATCTACTAAGCTATGAAATTACAATAACGTATTTACTTAATTTTTCACCTAAATTTACTATATCATTTCTATTAATTACTATTTAAATTATTGTTTAGAGATGAGCATTTCAGCTGCCTGCCGCAGCTGCTTGAAGCAGACAAGTGACTACAACGTATCTGCTTAGTGTTATAGTGACTATTAAAGTGTCTGTTTAATTTTACTTTGTCAATTATATTAATTATTTCTTCAATTATCAAATTACAATAACATGTCTACTTAATTTTCTGGTGGTTATTAAAGTGTAACTAATTTTACTGTATCATCTCTATTAATTACTATTAACAAGAAAGAAAAATGACATCTATTGGACCCGTGCAACTCACAATCTTTAGAAACTAGTTGTACTATAGGGATGGCTCGTCGTAATTATCCCTTTAAACACCAACAATGTATAGGATCCGAACGGCCTCAGATATTATAAACCAACTCGCGTATCACTTGAATTGGTAGAAAACCAAATTCTTGGAACTTCTTCAACCCTAATATGATGAGTGGATATCAAGATTTCAAACAACGTTATTGATAAATATTGTCAGGAGTTATCAACCTGTTATTATTTCTAATGTACATTTGAATTCTAAAAGTAATATACATTTTTGATGGATGCGATACGAATATAGGCAACATGTCTTACTAGTTTATGCCAAATGGGAATATGAACAAGGCCTGACAGTTGCAGTAGCCCAAAAGGTATTGCCATAGGGTAATACCTATGAGGTAATGTCTAAATAGGTTCATCTGGGTTTAACATTATGTGATCCATTCAATGGCGCAAAATAAATAGAAATTCAATGTTTATTTCCCTCCTTTGGCAAAAGTGATATAATAAATTACTCATTAAAATTATAGCAAAGTGTTCTATATTAACGAAGTCACTCAATAGTTAGATCAATTTATCCATAAAATTTTATATCATAAAGGACAAATTAGTTAAATTATAATTTTTTGTAATAATAATAAGGAGGAGGATAAATGAATTGTTACAAAGAAAATTAAAATAAAGGAGGTTAGCATTGTATCATGAAGTACAATGAAAGTTAAAAGTCAGATTATCTCTTTAGTTAATTAAGTGTTGGAGATTGATGTTATTGTTTTACATTGTATTGGAGTATGATGGATGAATAGTTGATATGTGATGTATTGTGTGATAAGCATTGTATGTGACAGAACGTGTCATCAAACTTTAAATGTAATTAAGTTTCACGAAGTGATGGTACCAACTATGTTGTATGAGAGAGAATGTTAGATAGTCAAGAAATTTCATATCCAAAAGATGAGTGTTGTGAAAATGAAGATGTTAAGACAGATGTGTGTGCATAATAAGAGATAGAAGATAAAAAGTGCAGAATCTATTTGATAAAAGGTGAGAGTAACCTCTGTGGTGGATAAGATGAGACACGCGAGATTGAAGTAATTCAAACATGTGAAGAGAAGATGTACATGCCCCATCAAAGAGGTGTGAGACGTTGGCTACTTATAATGAAGATAAGGAGAGATGTTAATCTAAGGGTAAAATTTTAAATGTCTTAACTCTTGTAGTAGAGATGGCTCATCATAATTCTCCTTTAAAACCAACAATGTATAGGATCTGAACGGTCTCACGATGTTATAAACCTAACTCGCACACCACTTTAATTGGTGGAAAACCAAATTCTTGGAATTTTCTTCAACCCCAATATGATGAGTCGATATCGAGGTTTAAAAACTTTCTTCAACCCCAATATGATGAGTCAATATCGAGGTTTCAAACAACATTGTTGATAAATGCTCTTGGGAGTTACCAGCCTGTTATTATTTCTGATGTACACTTGATTCTCTATATTTTCTAAATTACTCCCTTTGGTCCATTTTATATGTCATCTTTTGTGATGATATTTGCATTAAAAAAATAACTTTACTATTATCTCTTATTTAAATTACAATATACATTAATTGTTTTTTAGTTGGTCATCAAATATATCTTTTCAAAACTCACTATCAAAGGTAAAATAAGAACAATGATATTTATGCATTGATTTTATGAAATAACATACATTATTTCATTGATTTTGTGAAATAACATACATTAAAGACTATCTATTTATAAGAACGACGACATATAAAACTATCCGGAGGTAGTAATGTTTTGTTTTGAAAAATGTGCAACACAGGGAACTTGGGCCTGTTGGCTTTACTTACAATCCTACTCAAATTTTGGAGTAAATGGCTTTGTGCCCTTTTTGTTAAGTATGAATAATTAGGGTTATTAATATTATTTTAAATTAAGACGAATCAAAATGAGTTAAATTTGTGTTGCAACTTATTCTCTTCTTAGTTGTTTTTAACATGATTGCTTCGCTATTGTTTTTGTTTTTAATACTATATTTTTAATATGCTTACTCGAGCTGAGACTATATTGAAAATAACCTTTCTATCATCCTCTCTAAATCTCACTTATATGATTGTACTGATATACTTATATCATAGTTAATTAATTTAATTTGAATGAATTTATGAATACAAAATAAATGCAAGTAATTTTTTAGGGGAGAATCTAATATACTACTTGAATCACCATATACCTTTAAACAAAGGACTTTGAATATGATCATAGTTTGACAATAAGATAAATCAAGCAACTAAACTATGTTTTGAAGGCAACATAAAACAAAGTTCACTTGCAACTTGCACTCAATGTTGAACCAAATCAGTGGATATAATATAAAGTACTATCCAAGTTGATGTATTAATAATCATACCTAATCGATGCAAGTAATATCTATTATTTTATTAATACAAAATATAGTCGGTAATTAGAAGATGCTGAGCCAAGATTTAAAATTTATAGGTTTAAGATTCTAGTTTTTTATAAAGTTATTGAGTTCTAAATTAATGATATATATATTCAAATTATTTTCAAACAAAATATAAATATAAAAGTTATTCTAAAGGAAGTAAGTTCGGTTGAATTCATAATGGAAGGGCCAATTTTGTCCCGTCAGTAAGTAATATTTTTATTCAACAATAACGATTTGTGATGAATTTGTAAGCAATCTTTTATTCTTGATAAAACGTTGTCAATTGATATAAAACACTTTATCTGTACTACAAGTTTTTTTACATGTGAATGCAAATTCAGTCTAACTCCAACACAAATATTAAATATAGTTCAAATACGCTTAATCCTCAATCTAAAACTTTTTAAATGTTTATCTGAATTTAGTCAAACTTCAACGCGAATGTTGAAATATTAGTTAGAAAATATTTTATCTCCAATCTAAAACTTAATTCATAACTAAAATCGAGGTCCACGACAGGTGAAAAAACAAAACAAAAATATTTTGTTGAATAAACTAGAAGTACATATGAAATAATGTCACACCTACTTTGGACCAATGATGAACATTTGAGCTTTCAAAACTTTGTCCACCCCCTATATTGCTGACCCAAATCAAACCCCAAACACAAGCATATTCCAATTTCCACAAAAATCCCCAGTTTCCATGTCTCTCTTTCTCAAACAAATTCTCCTCTTTTCTCTTCCTCCAGTTTTCCTCTTTTGTCTCCTCCTCCCACTTCACTACTTCCATTGCCATATTCATACCCAAACCCATCTTCCTCACAATCCCACTTTCTCAAACCCCTTTTCACCAACACCAAGAATAGCTTACTTCATCACTGGTACTAAAAATGATGGACCAAGAATCTTTAGGTTACTTCAAGCAGTGTACCATCCAAGAAACTACTATTTACTTCATCTTGATCTATGTGCTTCACCTAAACAGAGGCTCCAGCTTGCTTTTCAAGTGACTTCTGTTGATGTCTTTGTTGCAGCTGAAAATGTGAATGTTATTGAGAAAGCTGATGCTGTAAATGAACAAGGGTCTTCTCCTTTGGCTTTGGTGCTTCATGGTGCTGCTGCTTTGTTGAAATGGAACAAGGATTGGGATTGGTTTGTCAATCTTGATGCCTCTGATTATCCCCTCATCCCACAAGATGGTGAGTTACTTTTTTTTTTTCTCTTGTTGCTTTCCCTTGGTTTTGTTAAGATTTTGATCGATTGGGTGCAGTCTATGTTATATAGTTTAAGCTGAAAGCAGTGATTTTTATTTAAGGTGTGGGGGGAAGGCCTTTCTAAAGTTTGGTTTGGAGATTTTGAGCTGAATTAGAACTTGCTAAAGTTCAATCCAGTTATTTATTGACTTGATTAGGCAGGCATTGAGTTAGCAAATTTCATGACCATTTTAGGAGTTCTTAAAATCTTGGTAGGTTGGGTGCAGGGTATTTGATACAGTTTAATCTGAAAGTAATATACAGCTAAAGTATGTATTCGCAATAGCTTATTTTTGTTATCTGCGGTATTCTCAATGAATCTTTGTTCCATAGATTTACTGAGGTGTCTAGTGCTGAATTGTGCCCTAAGTGTAGCTATGTTTTTAGAGATTTGTGTATCTAGATAGTGTTAGAATACCTCGAATTATGGCGGAATGATGGGTTGAAAATGAAGCAAATGGACACTGAATAGTTGTAGTTGTTGCGGTAGCAATCTCTTCATCTGAATTACTTTGGGTGCGTTGCGTTTCGGTTGGGCAAACCCCACTTTGTGGGATTTCACTGGGTATGTTGTTGTTGTCGTTGCCTTTCGGTTGGGCTATTGTCCTACTATTGTTAATAATGCTAAAAGACATGCGTTTTTGTACAAGACTGGAAATATTTTTCACTAAGTTATAGAAACTCTAGCACAAAAACAATGATATCAATTGAACTGCAGAACATTGTTGCATCTACATAGTGTTATAGGATCAGGAATGCTGACTAGCTATTGTATTTGCTTCCCCCACTGTTGTCAGTTGTGTTAATTAGCCATCAAGAATTAATCATGGTCATGTATATTATAGCTAGTAAGAGGTGATCTGATTTGGAAAGCTGATGTTTGATGGACTCCGACTTCTGTAGCTGAATTGTACTCCTTCAGGACAATAGTGGAGAAATAGGCGACAGATAGATATTGGATTGGTGATTTTCAATTATAGGTGGTGGGTTATTAGGTGAATTAGTAGTTTCAGCCTGTTATTGGTGTAGTTGGTTCTGCCTTGTGACTTGGCAATGGCACTCCAGCTGCGGTCATGTATCAGTTTCCCTTCTGTTTAATAATTCCACAGTATTAGTTGTTGTCTTGGTGCTAAATACTTGGCCTTTCAAGCAATTGAGATCAGCCGATTTTTTCAATTTAGTCTATTGATCCCACGTTAAAAGCTAGTCATTGTGTTACTGTAAATCCTTCATCAGATGCCTGTGAATGGATATAATCTTCCATACGGTCCCTGGACCTTGCTGGTAAAGAGTAACCTTATTTAGCATAAATCACTCTTTTATCTATTCCCACATGTCCTAGAATTTTACTTTTTTATGTTGCAGCAGGCCACAGAATATATTTGCCTCTGTCATTTTTCTTGAGAGTTTGACGAAAATGACCCAAATCTAGGTTGGAGATGTTTCGCTTTATGTTATCTGGATTAATGTAAAAGGCATTGTGTTTTGTTGCATTTTAAATTTCTAAAACCAGAAAGAAGGATGGACAACCATTGGGCCTTACAAAAAATTGATTGTGCGGCACGCAATTTCTAATAGTATATCTGGACTGAGCTTTTGTATGCCAATCATTCTCAAAAATAGGTCTTTTGTAAACAGCTAAATTTGAGCTTTCTCATGTGATTTCGTTATTAGCAACAGCGGAAATCAACTAAGGTAATTAAATTTGCATCCCTCAAAGGAATCGTCTTGTAGGATTTCCTTATTGAATATTGTTTGCATTCCTTCAGTCTTAATTGTGTTCAAGTGCCCATAACCAACTGGACTTCCAATGCCTGCAATTGTGATGTGTTAGTTGGTCTTCTGCGCTTCTGCCTTTGTTTACTAGAACTATCTTGAATATGAGTGTGGATGTACAAGGATGTTCTGGAAAATAAATGGTGCCTTTGTACGTGACTCTGCATCTCTGACTTGTCAAAAAAAATAAAAATAAAAAAATAAGGCAACATCTGCCCTTTCTGTCTATCAATGTCACATTTGCTTGGAAAATTAGAAGCTTAGTGAACCGGGAGGTGTTGTTTTTGCTGAATAAATGTTTTCAGAGAGAAGTTGGACCATGTGGTGGTAAAGCACTGCTTTCACTGAACTGTATAAAACCAAATAACACACCATTCATATGAATCCTTTTGCTCTATTGGGGCTTAATACAATTCACTATTGAATATTATGATTTTAAGGTGAATTGGAGAAGTCTCTAAATCACACACTACTTCCAACACTGGCATACAAATCTCTGACCAATATAAAAAAGATCTCAGTGATAAATGAAATGGGAGCAAAACCATAGGAGACCAAGGTTCAATTCCAGCTTAGGCGAAAGAAGAAAAAAAAACTAGGTGATTTTGAGATTAAAACCATGTAAGACCAAGCTTCAATTCCAGCTTAGACAAAAAATGCTATATGATTTCTTCTCACCTGCCGTACTCTTGGTGCACCAACTTAGTCGTAGAGAAGTGTACACTAGCTGGTTAGAATGCCACCTTTATCAAAGATAAACAAAACAACCAAGGATGCCATTAAGTATATAATGCATTTCTTGCATGCAGTGACTGATCTCAAACTCATTAGTTGCACTTCAAGGGAGTGAACAAAATGCAAAGAGAAAAGGGATAGACACCATTAAGTGTATAGCCATTTTTAATTGATGAAGAGTTGACGGTCGAGGTTCTTCTTTCCATATAAGGTTAAGTTGCATTTATTGATCTCAAGGGAGTGTAGTGGAAAAATTCAAGGCAGTAAATGCAAAAAAGAGAAGTACGCCTTATATCTTTATCAAAAGAGAAGGAAAAAGATCTATTCCTTTATTGTATAATCCATTTGGAGCGACATGGTTAGTGATGATTCATATAGCCAACTTTGACTTGCTTGGGGTTAGGGCGTCGTTGTTGTTGTTTGTTAGGCATAATCCATTTCTGTCTTGTGTTGATTGCCCTAAGGCTAATGATTTGCTCCTCTATACTGTATTCGGGTAAGGTCTGCATACATTCTATCCTCCCTAGACCCTACTTTGTGGTATTATACTGGGTATGTTGTCGTTGTTGTATATTTGTTTGAGAACAAAGTGAGAAACTGATAAAAATATGAGGAACTGGAGCAACAATTACATTTCTAAAACTTGAGTAGGTTCAATTATGAATAGTTAGATGTTATGAGTTGCATCTCTGCCCGAGTAGCTCAAAAAATTGTTAGAACTTGAATAAACTTGCTTAAAAAGTTGCGTATTTGGACTTTCTAGCATCTCATTTGCAACATAACACAGACTGCTCCGTCAAGCAGGTCAGGACAATTCATGTTCTGTTTACTAAGAGCACAGAGATGAAAAAGGACAAGGAAAGAAGAGTAGGAAAATCACATAATGAACTATTGACATCAATTTGGGCTACACATGGTTGAATGGTTCTGAGCATAACTTAAAGACTGGAGATAGTGTGCGCATATTGTTCTTCACAATTTTTTTTGGGAAGATAAAAAAATGTTCTTCACGATTTATTTGATTGCAATGAATTTCCCTTGTCGTCTTTGCTTATCCAGAAGGCTCACTTTGCTCTCTGCTCTTCCTAGATGCAACATATATTTGAGCTGCTGATGCACTTAGTGTAACATTTGTTGCAGATTTTCTACACATCCTGTCTTTTGTTCCGAGGAATTTGAATTTCATAGAATATAATAAGAACATCAGCCCAGAGGAGTAAGTAAAATCATTCCTTCCAGATCCTTCAAATTAGCTGTTGTTTTACAATTGTATAAAATTGCCTATCGTTGGTTTTCTGTTTTCAGATATCAAAAGGCTGCAGAAGTTATAGTTGACTCTCGACTCTACATTCAGTTAAGAGGAAAGATGTTTGTGGGTGACAGAAAACGGGCTCTTCCTAGTGCTTTTAAAATTTTTGTGGGTAAGTTTCTTGCCAGTTGATCTTCATTTTTCCTGTCTTTACTCAGGCTAAAATGTTTTCTGATAATTTATTGAGCACTCAAAATTCGTTTGTGGATTCTGAGATATGTTAACTGATCCAATTCCATTTTCTTGACCAAAGCTTGCTTGATTTTCAGGTTCTCAACATGTAATTTTAAACCGGAAGTTTGTTGAGTACTCGATCCAGGGATGGGAAAATTTGCCAAGATTGCTCTTGCTATACTTCTCGAACACTAGATCTTCTCATAAAGGATATTTTCAGACTTTAGCTTGCAATACTAAGGAATTTTCAGATGCTGTCATTAACTCCAACTTGCGATTCATTAACTCAGACAATACTGTTCGAGATCCTTCAGACTTCAGAGCTCCAAATTCTGATAGAATACTTAAAAGGGAGATCGCGTTTGTTGGAAATATATCAGCGGATTCTCCCTTATTGGACATGATTGATGCACACATTCTTCACCGTGGTCGTGGTGTGGTTACACCAGGAGGATGGTGTTTAGGTAGCTCAAATTGGTTCAGTGATCCTTGCAGTGAATGGGGCGATCCTAGTGTCTTAAGACCAGGGCCAGCTGCTAAAGGACTCGAAAAGTTCCTCGTGCAATCCATCAAAGACATGTCAATCAAGTCGAGCAGATGTGACCATCAATGATCACTTATGGCTCCTGCTAACTTCCACTCTTCTTTCTTTCCTCTTACAGGTATCAAAGGGTTGTGTGATTTTGTCAAGTTTCAACATATAGGACATTGCCGCGGAATGGCAATTATTGGAAATCAGTGCTTCTGTATGTCGGTTTGGTACTAGGTCATTTCTTTTCATCTGTGTAAGCCTTGGAGAGCAAAGTTACCAAGTATCTATGCTATTCGGAGGTGGCAAATGCCCACTGAGAACGTCAAGGTGCATACAAATTGTCTCAAACACAAGTCATTGAAAAAAGAAAAACTAGTGGATTCTTGTCAGGTATGTAATGTAATTGGTACATGATGGAATAGTCTTGTAGAAAAATGCGTGCTCGTGTTGTGCAGGTAATGAATTTTCACCCAAAAGGGTGTTCACTATGGCGAATCGAACGATATTATGTATGTTGGAAGGAGCTCCAAATGTGAAAAAACTCATTTATATACTAACAAAAAAAAAAAGGGGGGGGGGGGGGGGGGGAAAAAAAAGGGGGGGGGGGGGGTGTGTGGAAATACTCATGTCCTAATTATGTGTCCTTTTTCTTTGGCTATTTCTTGTAAACAATATTCAAAAGTATTACAAGTTTGGCCAAAACAGAACATATTTACATCATTTGTCTTTAGCATTATTTGTTTCGTATTTTGTTAAATTTTTAACATGTGTTCTTCACAATTTCAATGATGTATGACTTGTTGCCTTTCTCTTAAACTAACTAATAATAACAATTTGTGACTAAAGTATAAATCTTTTCTTTATTTTATTGCTTGTTTGACCAAACTTTTGTGAAGCCAAAAGTATTTATCTTTTATTAAAATAAAACCTTTGGAGATTTGAGGTATCTGGCCAAAAATAAAAGATGCTTTTGTGTAACAAGAAACTAAATTTATAGACTTACCAAATCATCTCTCATTAATTTAACCCACATGTACAATAATTGAGTTGTCAACATGAAAGTGTAAGAACTCAATGAAAATTTTAACATCTTGTGAAAAAGAAGAGTAAAATACATTTTTTAAGAATAGTCTAAATAAGATAATAGAATTTTTATAATTTTATTTTTTTATTATCATAAATAATCGGTAACAAGAGTTTTTCATTCTTCAGAAAAAAGAATGAATAAAATTTTAAAAAGGTATATAAAAGACGAGAAAGAAAAAATTAATTACAAAATCAATTTTATTCCGATGACGATAGAACCTCGACTAGAAAAAAAGGTTCTTCGAACAAAATTGCAAGAATGATACAAAAACAAAACAATACTATGATACAGAGCAAATGAAGTAATTGGTGATTAAAAATAAAAAATTATGAGTTCCTAAACCAAAAAACTAATAAAAAGACGAAAAAGGGCATTGATTACTTTTTAAGGGAACAATGCCTTTGCATTTGCGCTGGACACAACACAACAAAGCACACAATACATTAATCAAATCATGTGCATTATACCCCCAATGAAAAAAGAAAAGAAAAAGACTTGTCAAACTTTCTTCACTATGAAAAAACTTATATTTCCACTATTATTTCATTATTTGAAATCGTAGAGTATGGTATATATCTTATAAAAATAGCAAAATCGTTTATGAAAAACTATTGAAATGACTATAAGGTAACTAAGACTTATTGATTGCTTATGATTTTGCAATTTCAAATATGATTTCTTTTGGGTATTGGTTATCCCATAAATAATATGTTTCTTTTGTTTTCAATAATATTTGTGTTTTTTTTAAAATATGAACGGTAATTTTGTAAGTATCAACCAATTTCTCAAGAACAAAAATATATAACACGCTCAAGAATCATGAATAACATAAAAGATGAATTCGAATTTTACTTTCAACAAATTTAATCTTTAAGGTTCTTAATATTGAATCAAATATTTTGTTTTAAATTTTTAAGTTCTAACATATTATTAATTATAATTTTAATAGATTCTTGCATATATTCAACATTAAAAATATTGAATCCAAATAAATCGATATTGTAACTGTGATCCATCATTGAATGACATATCTCTGTAAAGAACATATATAATACAAAAATACAATACCATTACATCAAAAGTTAATTCCAATCATTCTAAAATCAAGTATTATTAACCTGTTTTTTATTTTCACTCTTCAATAATTACTGTTTAATTATACTATGTCAAGCCTAACTTTACCAATAAAGACTTATGACAAACAATAAACACCTTTTTATTCTTAATCTATTCAAATTGAAGTAAAATAAAATAATATCACCTTTAATAATTAATTTTTTTTCAAAAAATAATCAAACCCAAATGTCCAGGAAACAGTCTCTCTACCTTGCAAGGTAATAGTAAAATCTAAATATATTCTAACTTCCTCAGACCCTGTTTATAGAATTTTATTGATACGTTGGTTTTTGTTGTTGTAATCAAACCCAAACGTGGAATAATTTTTCTTTTTTTAAAAACTCGAATTTCAAAAACTTGAAAATTGTATAGAGAGACAGCTGCTTTTTCCTTCTACGTTAAAATTAAAAAACTTGGAAAACTCCGACGACCGTTGTCTTCTTTATACGTCGTCGTTTTCAGCCATCATATATAAACAAAACGTTACAATATACACACAAAACGCACAACAAAGGGGAAATTTTCTGGGCCGAGTCAACTCTCTCTCCGCCATTTTTGACCCAACTCAAAGCTTCGAGTTTTTGCTCTTTCCACTGAATACAAGTTTTAATTCTTGCTTTTACACTTCCAATTTTCAGTTGAATTTTCAAATTTTTTTGGATCTGAATTCGAATTTCTCATTTTGTGTTTTTTTTTTGTGAAAACCCTAAATTGCGATGCTGATATAGGGTTGAGGGTTTTTGATTCACCGGTAGTTGAAAATGATGGTATTCTGTTGCTGATTTAGGGCATAGGGTCAAAAAGGGTTTTTGATTTACCGGTTAGTTGAAAATGATGGTACAAAGGGGGTTATTTGGGTGGTCCCCACCTCATATACAACCGTTAACTCCGGTGTCGGAAGTATCGGAGCCGCCGGAATCTCCTTCTCCTTATACGGATACAGGTGGTGATGCTATGCAGGTTGAGTTGGAGGAGGAGATGGATGCTGAGACGGAGGAGATGGAACCTCCGCCAACAGCTGCGCCTTTTTCAATGCTTTTCGCATGTGCGGACCGGCTTGATTGGGTGCTTATGATTTTAGGATCAGTTGCGGCAGCTGCACATGGGACTGCGTTGGTGGTTTACTTGCATTACTTTGCTAAGATTATTCAGTTGCTTAGCCATGGTTCTGAACCTGCTGATGATCTATTTCACCGGTTCACTGAGGTAATGTACAGCTGAATTAGTAGCTTATTTTTTGTTATCTGCGGTATTCTCAATGAATCTTTAATCCATAGATTTACTGAGGTGTCTAGAGCTGAATTGTGCACTAAGTGTAGCTATGCGTTTTAGAGATCTGTGTGTCCAGACAGTGTTAGAAAGCCTCGAATTATAGCGAAATGATGGGTTGAAAATGAAGCAAATGGTCACTGAATAGTTGTAGTTGTTGCAGTAGCAATCTCTTCATCTGAATTACTTTGGTTGTGTTGCCTTTCGGTTGGGCAGACCCCACTTTGTGGGATATCACTGGGTATGATGTCGTTGTTGTTGCCTTTCGGTTGGGCTATTGTCCTAGTGATTGTTAATAATGCTAAAAGACATGCTTTTTGTATAAGACTGGAAATATTTTTCACTAAGTTATAGAAGAGGAACTCTAGCACAAAAACAATGGCATCAAATTGAATTATAGAATTTTTTTTGCATCTACATAGTGTTATAGGATCAGGGATGCTGACTAGCTATTGTATCTGCTTCCCCCACTGTTGTCACTTGTGTTAATCAGCCATCAAGAATTAATCATGGTCATGTATATTATAGCTAGTAAGAGGTGATCTGATTTGGAAAGCTGATGTTCGATGGACTCCGACTTCTGTTGCTGAATTGTACTCCTTCAGGACAATAGTGGAGAAATAGGCGACAGATAGATATTGGATTGGTGCTTTTCAATTATAGGTGGTGGGTTATTAGGTGAATTAGTAGTTTCAGCCTGTTATTGGTGTAGTTGGTTCTGCCTTGTGATTTGGCAAGGGCACTCTAGCTGAGATCATGTATCAGTTTCCCTTCTGTTTGATAATTCCACTGTATTAGTTGTTGTCGTGGTGCTAAATACTTGGCCTTTCAAGCAATTGAGATCAGCCGATTTTTTTCAATTTAGGCTATTGATTCCACTTTAAAAGCTAGTCATTGTGTTACTGTAAATCCTCCATCAGATGCCTGTGAATGGATACAAGCTTCCATACGGTCCCTGGACCTTGCTGGTAAAGAGTAACCTTATTTAGCAACAACAGCAACAACAACAACAACATACCCAGAGAAATCCCACAAGTGGGGTCTGGGGAGGGTAGAATGTACGCAAACCTTACCACTACCTAAGTAGAGAGGCTGTTTCCTGGGAAAGACAATAAGAAACCTCTTTCCATGCAGTCGTCTCCGTAGCTTATCCGCA
>DF358483.1:97673-125016 GCA_000787875.1 Solanum virginianum
TATCACCACTGTTCTGGATGACGGACCCCAGATACTTAAAGCTTTCCCTCAGGGGGATCGGCTGAGTGGCAAACCTCACATCACAGTTTGCTTCATCCCTCTCAACACTGAATTTGTACTCCAAGTATTCCGTTTTGGTCCTGCTCAACTTGAATCCTTTGGATTCCAAGGCGTGTCTCCAGGCCTCCAACTTGTCGTTAACTTTAGTCCGGGTCTCATCAATCAGTACTATGTCATCTTATTTAGCATAAATCACTTTTTTATCTATTCCCGCATTTCCTAGAATTTTACTTTTTTATGTTGCAGCAGGCCACATAAGACATTTGCCTCTGTTATTTTTCTTGAGAGTTTGATGAAAATGACCCAAATCTAGGTTGGAGATGTTTCGCTTTATGTTATATGCATTAATCTAAAAGGCATTGTGTTTCTGTTGCATTTTAAATTTCTAAAGCCAGAAAGAAGGATGGACAACCATTGGGTCTTACAAGCCCCCAAGGCCTAACTCAAGTGGCAAAGGGTGGAGGATTTGTGGCTGAGTTCACAGGTTCAAGCCCCACCATGCAAAGTGAAGCCTGGTATTTAAGTGGAGAAGGGTAGAGGGGTGGGCCCATTATCCACTGAGTTTAGAAGGCTGTGGTTGATCCAAAAGGGCAGGCCACAGACAGATTTCTTGGTTATCCCAAAAAAGACCATTGGGTCTTACAAAAAGTTGATTTTGAGGCATCCAGTTCCTAATAGTATATCTGGACTGAGTTTTTGTATGCCAATCATTCTCAAAAATAGTGCACTGTAAAGTTTCAGTTAATCTTTTGTAAACAGCTGAATTTGAGCTTTCTCATGTGATTTCGTTATTAGCAACAGCAGAAATCAACTAAGGTAATTAAATTTGCATCACTCAAAGGAATCGTCTTGTAGGATTTCCTTATTGAATATTGTTTGCATTCCTTCAGTCTTAATTGTGTTCAAGTGCCCATAACCAACTGGACTGTCCAATGCCTTTGTTTACTAGAACTATCTTGAATATGAGTGTGGATGTACAAGGATGTTCTGGAAAACAAATGGTGCCTTTGTACGCGACGTCCGCATCTCTGACTTGTCAAAAAAATAAAAAATAAAAAAACAAGGCAACATCTGCCCTTTCTGTCTATAAATGTCCATGCGCATTTGATTGGGAAATTAGAAGCTTAGTAAACCGGGAGGTGTTGTTTTGGCTGAATGGATGTTTTCAGAGAGAAGTTGGACCATGTGGAGGTAAAATACTGCTTTCACTGAACTGTAAAACCAAATAACACACCATGGAATTATAACACCATCGACTAGGGAGATACTCTCTGTCCAAAAGAATCACATGGTTTGAAGTAGTTCGGCATTGCCAAGGGTGTGACTTAGTGGTTAATGGAGTGGAAGGAGAACCATGAGGTCTCAAGTTTAAATATTATCAGGGAAAGAACACTAGGCTATGTTGTGTGGACTACTAACCAATTATCCTACTATTTTAATTCACGACCTCCACTTCTTCCTATCTAGGGTCATGTCCTCAGTGAGATTAAGTTTCGCCATATCATGTCTAATCACCTCCCCAAGAACAAATTTGGGGAAGAAGAGAGCAGTTTCATCGCTGTTGAAAGTCGACGACATTTTCTTCGACAAACTTGATAAAAAATAGGTTTAAAAAGTTGCCGTCACCAACAGGCACTTGGCTAACGATGCTTCAGAACAACACAAACTTGTAAGACACGAGATCTCTCAATCCCACTTTTCATAGGGACTTCGCCATTTGCTGAAAGATGTCTTGGTAAAGAATAGAGGAGCGGAAGCGAGGAGGTTTTTGAGTAGAAGAAAAAACAGGGACTTTAATTATGAATTGTACCTTTGTGTACTATATATGAGCTTTATTTCTTGAATTTTTTGTGTTTTTTTTTTTAACTTCTTAGTTAGAAGACCCAATGGACAAAGCTATCTACAAAATTGGGATTAGTCGAAAGTGCTGGAGCCCACAAATAAATTAGCCAATTAAATTTAAATATCAAGGTTAAATAATTAAATTTACTCAATATCTTTATACTAATTATAACTATTTTTTCTTATAAAATGAATTATAATTTTTAAATTGATTAGTCGCATGTCAACTTTAGATAACAATATCCATGTAATTTATCACAATATATCTCTCAAATTTAAAATATCTTTATAATTATAATTTTTACAATATTGAATATTTTTAGTCGAATACTCACACCCATATCCATACTCAAATTCATACCCAAATCTTAAAATTTAGATTTTACTGAATCCTACTCTTGGATTTGCATCTATCTTAGACACCTGCACCCCAGTCCGAGCAACTTAGACACTAGGTCATTTCTTCTCCTATACCTAAGCCTTGGTAGGTGTTGGGGGGTAACATGTTTCCGGTAAAATAGTCGAGGTGTGCACAGGATGACCTGAGCTCCACTATCATTTAAAAAAAGAAAAAGAAAAGTACAAGGTGACAGTCGTCGAATTTTCATAGCAAAGTGACATAATGTTTTTTGACCCCGACATGGTGTTTATCCATGAAACTTTTCGACTTATTAAAAAGAATCTATTTATTTTGTTTGAATCGCTCACGATTGATTTTTCTAAAGATAGTATTTACATTTGAAAACTATAAAAAGAAGTATGGGAATTCACTAGTTTTACTGTTAAACAAACAACAATAACAACATACCCAGTGGAATCCCACAAGTATGAGAATCAATTTTTATTGACTAACATGAGGATCTTTATGTTTGTGGTTTTCCATGCAATGTTTTAGCGATCTGTATGTTAACAGGTTTATTTGTTGTAATTTTTTTGAGATTTTTTTAGTTGAATCAATTAGTTTCTGTTGCATGTTATTGGCGCCCAAAATTTTTGAAGGCCTTTAAATGTTAGTCTTGATGTTTCTTAAAAACAATTATTAAAAAGAAAGGTATGTTTCTTTAGTGTAGTTGGTTCCTGCTGATCCAGTCAGTAAGAGCTCTATTCGTCAGGATTTGGTTCCTGACCATCAAATGGAAAATGAGAAATGAAGGTGGAAAGGAAGTAGTGTATTTTTAGTATTCTTCTTCCGAAAGCCCCCAAAAGATGGTAAATAGTGGGTGAAGATTTGTTGTACTTGCAAGGAGCGGTGGAGCTACACTATGTTTAGGGGGTTCATCCGATCCCCCTTAATCGGAAAATTATACTATTTATACATGATTAAAATAGTTTTATATATATATAGTAGATGTCGAACCCCCTTCGACTAGTTCATGTGTCTACTCTTCAGATTTTGAACCCCTTAGTGAAAATCCTCACTCCGCCACTGCTCTCAAGCCACACTAGATGATGATAGTTATTTTGAATTTTTTCTCTTGCTCTTTGTTGAAATTTTTCATGATGTTTAACCAAGTATTTTTTTAACAATTCAAGTTACCTAACGAAGATCATATTTTTCACAGCTCACCTTGACCATTCTATATATTGCTGGGGGTGTTTTTGTTGCTGGTTGGATTGGTAAGCTAAAATTGCTCTAGTTATATTATTGTCCATTTAAAGTTTATCTTGCATCTGGTCTGCCATTTGTTTTAATTTATCTCTTTCTGATAGAGGTATCATGTTGGATTCTTACTGGAGAACGTCAGACTGCGGTGATCAGATCAAGATATGTTCAAGTATTACTGAATCAAGATATGAGTTTTTTTGATACCTATGGAAACAATGGAGACATTGTGAGCCAAGTTTTGAATGATGTGCTACTTATTCAATCTGCTTTGAGTGAAAAAGTACGTTCAGCTTTCTTTATCTTTACGTCTTGATGTTGACAATTGCTTCTGACCTTATCTTTGACTGTGCTACGACAGGTTGGGAACTATATTCATAATATGGCTACTTTTTTCAGTGGCCTTGTTATTGGATTTGTCAATTGCTGGCAAATTGCCCTTATAACGTTAGCGACTGGACCTTTCATTGTTGCAGCAGGGGGAATTTCAAATATATTTCTTCATAGACTTGCAGAGAACATTCAGGATGCATATGCTGAAGCAGCGAGTATAGCTGAACAGGTCTGGTTTTTTTTCTCCATTATTGATATGATTATTGATTGTTCCCAAGAGACCACCTCTCTACTTCTATGAGGTAGTGGTAAGGTCTGCGTACATTCTACCCTCCCTAGACCCCACTTGTGGGATTCCACTGGGTATGTTGTTGTTGTTGTTGTTGTATTGATATGATAATTCTCCCATTAGGGAATTTCAGGCAACTCTTTCCTTTTGGACAATTTTGGGTGAAACTGGAAAATTGAATATTTGTAATTAAAGATACCACAACAACATATTCATTGTAATTGGGTCTGGGGTGGTGGTGGTGGTAGTAGTAGGATTTACGCATGCCTTACCCACCACACCTTTGTTTGAGTAGAGAGGCTATTTCCGATAAACCCTTGGCTCAAAAGAAGTGTAATGAAAACAAGATAGACAAGAAAATAATGACAAAAAAGTAGCTAGATTAAATAGAGTATTTGGAATCCGTTGTTACTTGTTTTCATCTTCCAAAATGGAAATGAGAACCTTTTCGATTCTCAAAGGAGTCTTTTTTATTAAATAGTGACTGGAGATTGAGTTGGAAATGCATGTTGTTGTTGATCTTTCTAGAGTTTGCTTTACTGTCAATTCTTTAGTTTTATGTAATATTGAACTACCTCAGAAAAATATTATTATGAGCCATTAGTGGTTGAGTATATTTATTTGATATCATCAAGGTGGGAATTAGATAAATGCTCATTGGAGTTTTTCTAGTTTAAGGCCTATAACCAACATTGATTACCTAACTGTAGTTTACCTGAAAGGAGGTATTACGCTACCTAGTTTAGAGAGTGATGTGTTAGGATCAACTTTTTAGCTGCACAACACGGATTTCACGCGTAGTATTTACTATTGTTAGTCAAAGAGCTCTTTGTAGTGATATTTCAAATTTATTAGTGTGTGGAATTTTAGCAATCAATGATGATTTATGCCCCCCCCCCCCACACACACAACCCCCACAAAAAAAAAGGATAAAAGATTCGAAAGGAAAAGCAGAAAAGAAACTGAGAATTTCCGCGTTTCCCCTTTTAAAACTGTACATGAGAAAGCACAATATGTTCCTTAAGGACTGTGATGCCTTTTCTATCTCTTTTTTTTCTTTAATAAAGAATAAGGATCTTTTCAAGAAGAACCATGCACGATGTTATGGAAATTCGTGAGGAACAAAATTAATCATCAATAATTTTTTTTGTAAGGCAATCATCAATAATTCTCTCGAAGACAAGGGAAGAAAGTGTTCTTTTTTCTCTTAAACTTGGGTTACATGAATTGACTGTAATACCTAAGTATTTATTGGTGTTGTTTTAACATGTACTTAGTCTAGTACAGGTGTCATAATTCAATTATTGACTTTTTGGACAATTGAGATGATTCTATTTATGTCATAATTCAATTATTGACCTTTTCAAGAATTGAGATGATTCTAGTTATTTTGTAGCACCCCCTTTAAGCTTGATTTATTACTCCAAAAGATGTTGTGGTAGATGTCAATCTTTATTGACTTGACGGGGATATCAACAACATGGTGACCTTGATTTGTTTCTTGAATCTTCATCCCTGTCCACAGCTTCTTTGATGCAAGCACACTTCTCATCTTTTTCCTTATATGAAATCCAATGCATGCAAAGCTTTTGTTTGATATTACTTATTTTGGTTCCCTGGACCCTTTTAGTAGCGATGATACCATAACTAATTCTTGAAGTTATGGACTGTCTGTACTTTGCAATGAACCCTTCATCATTTGAGTCGTCTCCATATAT
The DNA here is from genome assembly GCA_000787875.1 of Solanum virginianum. Classification (NCBI taxonomy): domain Eukaryota; kingdom Viridiplantae; phylum Streptophyta; class Magnoliopsida; order Solanales; family Solanaceae; genus Solanum; species Solanum virginianum. The sequence continues at coordinate 103,519 of DF358483.1, forward strand.
TCTCTTCATCATCGTCCTTGTCCTTGCACGTCACAGAAAGTAACCTTCTCAAACATCTCTTCATCAATCCTTGATAGATGCAAGTTGGGATTTTTTTAATCATTCTCATGGCAATGACATCATCTGATACGTCTACTCGTTACTCCAAAAGCATTTACTTTGTCATGGTTGACACTCTTGTTGGGATCCTTCTCAAAATAATCGTTCAAAATTTTAACTTTTCAAATCTTGGTAGTTTCATTGGCCAAAATAGTTTCACTAATCTGGTGCTTCTCTAGCTCAGCATCCTCATACCTATTATATAAGCTAATTTTGGTACACATTTATTTCAATTTGAGGTTTCATTTTTCAATTCTTAAAAAATTTTGGATTTTTCCACACGCCTCTCAAAACAATCGTCTCTAATGGCAAATGTTGAGAAATTGGAGGAAAGTACTCTTCCTTACTGCTCTCAACTTGGCTTTGATAGAATGGCTATAATGTGGTACCTAGGTAATTATTGGACATCTTCTAACATGTATCTAGTCTAGTACAATCAAAACTTAATGCTAGAATTTACCCTTCCCTAGTACACATACAATCTCCTATACACATTCTTACATTAATTCCGTAATACATGTATTAAATAAATTCATCTACGAGATGAATCTAGTTTATTTCCAAAGACTGTTCACTTATTTAGTCAAATAGTCAAGAAGTGAATAGCAGTAGGCACACACACCAGTAGAGAGTCTTCCTGTGGAAGTAATTGAAAATGGTTTTCACTTAAGTTGCTTTCTATTATCATCCAATATCCAACATGTTCGTGATATAGCAAAAAGCAAATCCATGATTCTGTCCACTCTTCAAGAATGCTATTCTTCATAGTTAAAACTGCAGATATAGATAAATTGAGTTGTCAGCTGCCAAATAATGTAGTTAAACATGGTAAAATAGCATTTTATGCTGTTCAAGGTATGATGATGAATTGGTCCCTGTATGCATGAGCTAAAAGTTACGGGTATTTGGATTTGTGAATTTAAATGCCTTTGGAGAGTTTCCTTCAACTTCCCTTTCGTATGATGCAGGCAGTTTCTTATATAAGGACATTGTATGCATTCACAAATGAAACTTTGGCCAAGTATTCATATGCTACCTCTCTACAAGCTACGCTGAGGTACGGTATATTAATAAGTCTTGTGCAAGGACTTGGACTTGGCTTCACATATGGGCTTGCAATTTGTTCCTGTGCCTTGCAACTATGGGTTGGAAGATTCCTAGTCACACATGAAAAAGCTCATGGTGGTGAAGTTGTTACAGCTCTTTTTGCTGTAATTTTAAGTGGCCTGTGAGCATCTCTTTCGCACATCTTACTCTCCTTCCTCATCTGTTGTAGTAAAGTAATGCAATTCACCAATTCTTTTATTGATACAGTGGGCTGAATCAAGCAGCAACAAACTTCTACTCGTTTGAGCAAGGGAGAATCGCAGCTTATAGGCTTTTTGAGATGATAAGCCGTTCATCTTCCGTTGCTAATAATGAAGGAACCACCCTTCCTTCTGTGCAAGGAAACATTGAATTCCGAAACGTATATTTCAGCTACCTCTCCCGCCCTGAAATTCCTATCTTGAGTGGATTTTATCTCACTGTACCTGCTAAAAAGGCTGTAGCCCTTGTTGGCAGAAATGGTTCCGGCAAAAGTAGTATTATACCACTCATGGAGCGGTTTTATGATCCTACATTAGGTAATATTACCATTTAAGTCTTTTCTGCGAGCTGCATCTTCCTTGAAGCAAGCTAAAAATATGATATTATATCCTTATTTGATATATTACTTGCAGGGGAAGTCCTGTTAGATGGGGAAAACATTAAAAACCTGAAGCTAGAATGGCTGAGAAGCCGAATCGGCTTAGTCACCCAGGAACCTGCGCTGCTAAGTCTGAGCATCAGAGATAACATTGCTTATGGACGAGATGCTTCTTCAGATCAAATTGAAGAAGCTGCAAAAATAGCACATGCCCATACGTTTATTACCTCCCTGGAGGGAGGATACGAGACCCAGGTATATTACAGTTGTCACAATTCTCTCATTTGTTCAGCCATTTCTCCTTCTTTGATACTCAACTTTTTCATACTTCATATTTCCTGTAGGTGGGTAGGACTGGTCTAGCTTTGACAGAAGAGCAAAAAATTAAACTCTCTGTTGCTAGAGCTGTTCTTTCAAATCCTTCTATCCTTCTTCTTGATGAGGTTACTGGTGGACTTGATTTTGAAGCTGAGAGATCTGTTCAAGGAGCACTGGATCTCCTCATGTTGGGTAGATCAACTATAATAATAGCAAGGCGACTCAGTCTTATCAGGAATGCTGATTACATTGCCGTGATGGAGGAAGGCCAATTAGTTGAGATGGGAACACATGATGAACTGATAGCATTGGATGGTCTCTATGCCGAGCTTCTTAAATGTGAAGAAGCAGCAAAACTCCCTCGCAGGTGTGGTACATGACTCGACTGTGCAGTTTGATGGTTATTGTGTTATAAATGTTTGTTATAGTATTGCATTACAATTTGACTTGGTGATATACAAGTCCCCCTCTTCCCCGAAAATTATCCTTGTAGTTTGTTTTCTGGTTTTAGATTGTTACAGATACTTAGTTACATGCCTTTGCTAACGTCATTCAGGATGCCAATGAAAAACCAGAAGGGGACTGCAGTGTTTCAAGTTGAAAAAGATTCTTCAGCTAGTCATAGCTTCCAAGAACCTTCTTCTCCAAAGATGATGAAATCACCATCTCTTCAAAGGGTTTCTGGTGCCCATGCATTTTGGGCAGCAGATGTTACATTTAGTTCTCAAGAATCTCCCCACAACCGTAGCCCGCCACCAGAGCAAATGGTTGAGAACGGTATGCCCTTGGATTCAGCTGATAAAGAACCATCAATTAGAAGGCAGGATAGCTTTGAGATGAGACTGCCAGAGCTTCCTAAGATTGATGTTCAATCTGCAAATAGGAAGACATCCAACAATTCCGATCCCGAATCACCTGTCTCACCACTCTTGACATCTGATCCGAAAAATGAGCGTTCTCACTCACAAACTTTTAGTCGTCCAAACAGTGAGTTTGATGACTTCCTTATTACTTCCGAAGAAACAAAGGATATGGAGAATCGTGAACCACCATCCTTCTGGAGACTTGTTGAGCTTAGCCTTGCAGAGTGGCTTTATGCTCTACTAGGGAGCACGGGCGCTGCAATATTTGGTTCCTTTAATCCCCTTTTGGCCTATGTCATTGCACTGATTGTAACAGCGTATTACAGAACAGATGATAAGCATCACTTACGTCGGGATGTTGACAGGTGGTGCCTCATCATAGCCTGTATGGGTGTAGTGACTGTTTTTGCCAATTTTCTTCAGCACTTCTATTTTGGTATAATGGGAGAGAAAATGACTGAGCGAGTCCGCAGGATGATGTTTTCTGGTAATGACTAATTTCAATTAGTAACTGTTCCTTTCGCTGTTTGTTTTGTTTTACCTTTGTACTAGTGTAAATGTATGTACTTGTAATGATCATAATTAGTTGTCTCATGAATACTGATGTTTTTTTCTGCTGTTCTCATTCTTCAACAGCAATGCTTCGCAATGAAGTCGGGTGGTTTGACGAGGAGGAGAATAGTGCTGATAATCTATCAATGCGCTTGGCAAATGATGCTACATTTGTGCGTGCTGCTTTCAGCAATCGGCTTTCCATATTCATACAAGATACTGCAGCTGTTATTGTGGCTGTTCTTATTGGGATGCTACTTCAGTGGCGGTTGGCACTTGTGGCATTAGCCACTATTCCTGTTCTTACAGTGTCTGCTGTTGCGCAGGTTTGTTTCAGATGTAGAATGTCACAACTTAGTCATTTATTCATACACAGCCGAAAAATATATTCCATATGTTTATAGCAAGCTTATCTTAAAATATTCTGAGGTGTCTTACCTTGAAGAAACTAGATTGTCTCTTTGTTATCTTCTTTCCTATTTTCATAATACAATAAAATTGGTGTTGTAGTGTTCCCATCCTGCAAACAGGCCAGTTAAAAAGTTGTTCTTATTTTATTTGAAGCGGGTCGTACATTGGTTATAAGTCCATGTCCTTTATTTCTGAAATTTTTAGATAGGCCCAATTTTGTAACTTGGTTGGAATTTTTATTGAGATATGAATAAAACGGTGCACTGCACCAAACATTTTAATTAATAAAAAAGTTAGAATCTAGTTTATGGCGATCAATTTTTCAAATAACCATCTCTTCATGCTCTAAAGTCTAAGAACTATTCAACATTCGTAGTCCTTTTACCAGGCACTCACTTGGTTCTGAACTTAATTTACAGAAATTGTGGCTTGCTGGGTTGTCAAAGGGTATTCAGGAGATGCATAGGAAGGCATCATTGGTCCTTGAGGATGCTGTTAGAAATATATATACAGTTGTAGCATTCTGTGCTGGTAATAAGGTAATGGAGCTCTACAGGTCTCAACTGCAGAAGATATTTACAAAAAGCTTCCTCCATGGTGTGGCAATTGGTTTTGGTTTTGGCTTTTCGCAGTTTCTTCTTTTTGGTTGCAATGCTCTTCTCCTCTGGTATACTGCACTCACTGTAAAGAATAAGCACATGAATCTAAATACAGCGCTCAAAGAGTTCATGGTGTTCTCATTTGCATCTTTTGCACTTGTTGAGCCTTTTGGGTTGGCTCCATATATTCTCAAAAGAAGAAAATCTCTGACATCAGTATTCGAAATAATTGACCGAGCACCAAAGATTGACCCAGATGATAACTCAGCCTTAAAACCGCCAAATGTCTATGGAAGCATTGAGTTGAAAAACATTGATTTCTCATATCCATCTCGACCAGAAGTTCTGGTATTGAGCAATTTCACTCTCAAAGTCAATGGAGGGCAAACTGTAGCTGTGGTGGGTGTCTCCGGCTCAGGAAAGAGTACAATTATATCTCTAATAGAGAGGTTTTATGACCCTGTTGCTGGTCAAGTTTTACTTGATGGCCGTGATTTGAAGTCGTACAATTTGAGATGGTTGAGGAACCATTTAGGACTTGTTCAGCAGGAACCAATTATCTTCTCAACCACCGTTAGGGAAAACATAATCTATGCGAGGCACAATGCTAGTGAAGCTGAGATGAAAGAAGCAGCTAGAATAGCAAATGCTCATCATTTCATCAGCAGTTTGCCTCATGGTTACGACACACATGTTGGTATGAGGGGGGTAGATCTCACTCCTGGGCAGAAACAAAGAATTGCTATAGCTCGTGTTGTTCTGAAGAATGCACCTATACTATTGTTAGATGAAGCAAGCTCCTCCATTGAATCTGAATCGAGCCGAGTGATACAGGAGGCTCTTGATACTCTGATCATGGGAAACAAGACAACTATTTTAATTGCCCACCGGGCTGCCATGATGAGACATGTTGACAACATTGTTGTACTTAATGGAGGGAGGATTGTTGAGGAAGGTACCCATGATACGCTGATGTCAAAAAATGGTTTGTATGTCCGCCTGATGCAACCTCACTTTGGGAAGGGATTGCGTCAGCATAGACTTGTTTAAACAGAAGCAATGCAACTGAAGATAATTCCCATTTTCAAGAAGCTGGGAATGGCAGCAGATTCAAGTGTCCAAATCCTTAGCGTAAGATGCCAGATTCAAACTGGAAAGATCAAGCAAAGCAAGAATGACGAGGATTTCTGAACACTTAGTTTGCTGTTGACTATCACCATTGGGCAGTGAAACTTCGGATGTAATTAGACTGATGCATTGTTCAAATTGATATCGAGGATGATAGGATGTCAGGACTAGAACCATATTCTTTTGGAGGCAGGCTGGTTGTGTAGATGAGGATTATGCTCCGTCTCCTGATGGTATATTGATTTGTTAATTATAGAGTGAAATGAGTAGCCATAGCTTTGATCAGGTGGAGATTCTTCCTTTTCTTCTGTATTCTTTCTTCCTTTCAGGTTGTATTGTGTGTGTTGTAGTCAAGTCAAGTGCTGTCATTTTTTTCCTCCACTTTTCTGCTGTATATTTTTCTTACATGGAAGCTATAGAGATGATTTCAGCATCATTTTCTGCCTGTATAAATGTGTTGTTTCTTTTGGAGTGCTTGAGTTTTGGTATGGGAAAATGCATAATGTTGTAAAACTATGTTGAGAATTAACGACAGGAGTGATATGTTTTTTCTGATTGAAAAAACTAGACTTCTTTTTTTTATACTAAAAATGTGTGCTCTTGGCTGAAATTTTTGTTGTGTGTCATCTCACAGATCTTTCCTACTTGCTTCCTCAGTTACATTGATGTCCATAAATTACATGCTTTACGTTTAGAGACGATAAAATTAGCTCACAAAAACATAAATAACAATAATTACAACTAGATATATTCATCGTTTCAAAGTGTTCGAAATGTCGATTTACGTCACAGAGAATTATTCACTCCATATTCTCTTTCTTCCAAAATAAAAATTAAAAACTTCCATCAAGCCCCTATATCCTCTCACTAATTACATTTTAGCACAAAATTTGAAAACAAATTCTGCCATATAATCTCCATTAATATATATTGGTCCGCTCCTTGAATTTTCAAAAACAGCAAACTCCATAGCCTACTGAGCTTTCGTTCAGCTAATCGGCATATGCTTCAATGGGTCGGTAGGACTACAGCCGCCGGCTTCACGTGACGGCGGAACCTCATCTCTCAAATGCTCCATCCCTCTTTTGTCAAGCTCGGGTAATAGTGGGAGGTGTTTATTTGTTCCCTTGGTGACTCAAACTCACAACCTTCTAGGTGCTTACCATATGAGCAACTCCCTCTTATTTTTATTATTGTATCTTGGAAGTTTCATTTCATGGATTTTTTTTTTGGTGTCCAATATCTAAAGCCAGACTAATCCGGATTCGTGTTGGTTAGAGCCCACTTTCCGTACATAGAAATCTAGACTAATCTAGATTCATGTTGGTTAGACAAATTTTACAAGTCTTTCTTTTATTCGTGAACTCCATGTCATATTATATCACACTAAAGGTTGTTTGTTATGTTGTACTTAGGGTCACCACTTATCCTCTCTTCCAACAATAAATTTTGACTTCATCATTAATTCATCAAGTGTATAGGTTTGATGTTCATATTAAAGTGCCAAAAAAAATTAATTAAAATTTGTGCGATGCCAAATATTAACTTTGCGATTTAGATTAGATATAACCCTAATTTAAAAGTGATGCAAATATACCTAAATCAAAAAGAAATATTCTAATATGTATAGATGGAGATGGTGAACTATTTGATATCACAGGAAACGAAGAGATCAATATGATGCCATCAGGTGTAGAAGGATATAAAATTAGGACTTAAGTCTAACTCACACTCCAAAAGGTAATTCAAAGGAAGGAGAATTATCTGGCCCTCACCCATCTCATTAACCACTAACTAATGTGAAACTTTTATCTTACTTCAACAAAGGAGAATGTGTCTGTGCTATGAATTTATTTTACTTTAACTCATATTTGATCGACTCATATCTGACTCAATTCGCTCCTAATTCTACTCTAAGAGTATTTCGTGGCTAATTTGATTTGTCATTTCGAGTGGAGGAGGTCGATGACACAATATTGATCTAACTGAGGAGTTGGATTTCACCGGTACGATGTCGTGGAGCTTTTTTACTTCATATCCACCCTTGTTAATAGTCGAGCATTAACGAAAACATACTCAAAAGGTTATGTATGTCCAAACATTGTATATTCTTTTTACTCCTTCCGTTCAACTTTAGTTAACGTCTATATTATTTTAAGATGTCCAACAATATTTGTTCACTTTTTAAAATTAATGGATAATTTACTTGTTTCTACCTATATTACCCTTATTTAATACTATATCAGAATTTGCAATTTATTTTTCAATACTTTGAAATTCTATAAGTCAAAATTAAACTTTCAAAGCCTAATAAATGATTAAATATACTAATCCCTCCATTTCAATACTCCATAAATAAAGTACTACCATGTGTCACTCCATTTCCTTTTTTCAAAGTTGAAGATTTCTGTTTCTTTTGAAGAAATGAAAAGAAAGAGTAATTAAAAAAATAATGTATTTCAAAGAAAATCTTGAAAATTCTATGTTGTGTATTTTCTTAGTAGAGTTAAACATATTTAAAAGAATTATTTTAGAGGAAAATTAAAAAATTTAAAAAAATTTAAAATTATAATACATGCCTGTACTAATATTTTTGGCTCCATAATCCTTTGGTTCCATAATAGTTTTCAAATTTATGATGAATACTTGGCTTGGAGTATTCCTTTAGAATTTTTAAAAAGAAAACTTTTTTGGAAAACGTACAGCATGTCCTGAATATTGAAGCAATATAGGTGTCCTGTGCACTTATTGATTGTGGAAACTTCAAAGAGTTTTCTTAGTTAGGCACAAATTTTTTAGTTAGATTTAATTCATCGTAATTAATTAGATGGCTTATATTAAATAGAAATAATTTGATAAAATTATCTTTTTTTAATTCTTTTGTCAAATCAACAATGATTAATTAAAATTGGACGGAGGAAGTAATTTGCATAAATATTCGACAAGGCACGTCTTTTTTTTCCTTTTAGAGATGGAGTCTTTTCAATAGTAATATTTGAACTTTTTTAGTTACTACTCCTTCTATCTAATAATAGTTGTTATTTTTGATTTGATTAAAAAGTAGTAAATGATAAAAAGTAATTTTACTAACTCACTTTTTATTAAATATAATTCATTTGAACATTGAAAAAATACATATTGTTAATAATAAGGGTAAAATAGACATAAAGTGATAAATGTACTCATTGATTTTATAAATTGAATAAATACTTTTGAACATTTCAAAATAGAATAATAGATAAATAAATATCATCAAAGAAAGTATTTCACAATAATAAGGAATTCAAAATTTTCATTAAAAAAAATAAAATATCTACATATATAAAATAAGCTTAACTTTTCACAAAAGGGGTCCAAATGAACAAAATTTTCGATATCTTAAACACTCGATTTTCGATAGACGAACATAACTAATAAACACACATATGCCCAGTAAACAGTATAACCTCGTGAAGATGCATTCTAGGTTATTAAAAAAATGTCACACGTAGGTTATAGGGGCCTTTGACTTCCACTTATTTATGAAAATCTCATGTTGTTTTTAATAATATAATTAAATATTATTAAATTTTCTTATTAAGTATAAAATTGATGATTTTAAATTTTTTATATGTATATTTGTGTATTTTTTTTGACACAAATATAATTATAGAAAGATATTAAAATAGTTATTTAATTTAATTTGTCCAAAGAAATTTATTTTATCTTAATTTTAATGTTTACTTAAATTAAAATAACTGATCAGAGTGATGTAGCGAAATCACAGTTGAAACAACTGAGAAAATTATTTATTAGGAATAATATTATAAAATCATAGTTGAAGTAAGTAGTTGCTTTAAAAAAGATTAAATAAAAAAATCCACAAAATATTTTTATGTATAAGAGGAAATATGCAGCTCAAGCAACGTCGACAAAGAGTTGTCTGCTTGGCTGCCCAACTCGCACTTACATAATAAGAAATAAACTCCCTCCATCCATTGTTGACATGACAGATAAATTAAGAAGTAGTAAATATAAGAATAATTCTATCAAATCACCTTTTGAATATAATAAATGTAATATCTTAAAAAAATATAATAATAAATAAATAAATATAGATAGAGAAATATATCATTTGATAGATTGATTTCAAAAACATATCCGCATTGACTATATTACATATTTGTTAAAGTATAACTCTTTGTAAATACAAAATACTTTGTACACCATACTACATGTTTTGATTTGTTTGGATAAAATCAAGAAATGTTTGTGGGAAAATCCAAAAGTTACAAGTGAAAGAGACTTTCTAGACCTAAACTCAGGGGAGTGGGTTTTGACTTGCTGAAGTTTCAAAAAATTCAGTCGGTGTGAACTTTGGTCCGTGAGCCTTTTCGGTCTTCTTTTCACTCAATGTATTTCCGGAAGACATGTCGGTATTTGGCCCTACATATAATGTATACATCAACTCCATATTAATCGTGTTGAGTCAAATTATATCATAAGACTTGAAATAAAAGAGAGATTATTTTATTTAAAAATGATAAAAGAAAATCACTCAAATAGTAAATAATTCTCACTTTTAATTCAAAAATTATGAATTTGAGTCATCAAGAGAGCAAACTGGTAGGAATTAGTAATGAAAAAATTGTTTACATAAAGAATAGTAGTGTAGAAATAATTAGTTACTATCATATCAAATAATTTATTACAATCGAAGAGTTTCACATTGAATAAAAAAAATGAATCGTTTCCTTGTATGATTTTCGAAAATTCTCCTTTAATCAACTAGATTTGAATTGATTTCTTATATGGGAATTCAAAATGTGATTTATTAAGATAATACTTATTAGTCAGATTATCACATGAGAAATCAACACAAACTAGTTTTTAGAGTTTAACTAAGCTCGATATTCATTTCTTCGCTTGATATCAATGACTCACTCCAGCAATTTGTGTTTCCCAATGTTGCATCCCATATTAAATTAGTTGAAAGTTTCCTTATATGATCTTTGAGCTGCTTTTCTTTTTAGTCAATTTTAAAAAAAATAATTTTTTTTCCTTTTGATAATTTTTTAATTTCAATTTTTCATATATCATATTTCTTTCGTCCAACTTTACTTAGCCCTTGTTGATTACACAGTAGTAAATGATGAGGTAATTTTACCAAAATACCTTTTGAATATAATAAATACTATGTCTTGAAAAATATAATAGGAAAATAAAAAGGTAAAATAAGAAATAAGTGTAAAATTATCTCTTGATTTCATAAAATAAACACATATTGTTGGACATCTCAAAATAATATAGGGATCAAGTAAAGATGAACAGAAGGAGTACTTTGGATCATTTAACATATATTTAATTTAACATCATAAAATTTTAAAATTATCTTTATTGTTTTAAACTTTCTGCCCGCGAAGGGAATACCTCCAACTATATTATTGTATTCCTTCTGTTTGGATTTACTAGAAAAATTTTGACGACACACCTGTTAAGAGAACAATGATTATATAGTGAATTTATCATTTTATTCCTATTTATTAATATGATTCTAAATATATTTATTCACTGTATTTTTTAAAGATATTAATTCAATATTAATAAATTGAGAGTATAATAGAAAAATAAAAATTATCTTTCCTTGCTTTATTAAAAATAACAAAGTCAAATTAAAAAATATTTGACAAGTAAATTAGAATGTGATGGAGTAATCTTGATACCACAATACTAGTCATTGAGTTGTGAATTACATACCAAATCCCTTAAAATTCAACTCCCCTCATTTACGCCACTTTACTCTCTCACGGACTTGAATTTAATTTCAATAAAGCCCGCTAACTCTCAATCTTTGTATATACATGCACATTGCGCATTCCCGCTAAACTACAAACTAAAACTCCTCACCAACACAATTACGTTTCGAAGAATCCGATCAATGGCAGTAACGACGAGTTTGAATGCCAGATCGAGCACGGAGGTTTTGATACCGAAGAAATGGAATCACAGAGAAACTTCTTTTTCACCTGAGAGAAACATCATTTGGATTGAACCGAAGCTGAATTATTTGTTTTCCTGGTCCTGCAAGCGGTAAGAAATTCTAATTTCTGATGAAATATACAGATTTTTAACCTTTTTGGATGCAATTTGTGTTTTAAGTGTTGATGATTTCGATCGACAGGAGCTACAAAAATGGATACGTATGGCATGATTTATCGGAGAGTGATTTGATTCATCCAACGAATGGTCAGGATTACGTTCTCAAAGGATCGGAGCTTCTAGAAACTTCAATGAGTTCTCGATTTTGTGAAATTTCATTTCCTGAATCGCAGAAATCACCTTCCGATGAAAATCACGATTCTTCTTCTTCCACTATGAGGAGGAGGAATCAGTCGTGGAGTTCGTTCGAGAATACTCAACAAGAGTACAGGTTAGTATACAAGTGCGAATCAGGCAGAGAAATCGCCAGAAAATTCATGTCGACGGCAGCAGCGGCAGACACGACGCAGACGGAGGAGAACCAGAGTAAGGAGGAGGAGAAGAAGATTGCAGAGCTGAGCAGAGAAGATTTGTCTCCGCCGCCTCCATCGATGTCTAGCTCAGACGGAATGGACGGTGGAGATGGATCGAAAGGGGTTAGAGTTGAAGATCAAACGGCTGAGAATGAGTTTAGCAGTGGTAGAACGAGTGCTTCTCGAGTTGTGATGCAGCTTTTCACTTGTGGATCTTCCACTTCAGCCGATTTCTCGACGGTAAAGGGCAAAAATAGGACCAAATATTAATCAATAAAATTTCTCTCTCGTCTTAAAAGAGCTTTCTTGAATTGAGGATTTCTCAAAATAGCTTCTTTATTTCCTCAATTTTATTGAGTATGTTATTTTGCTCAAGCTTTGAGTAATATTACGGATCTAAATCATAGTATTTTCTGGTTTTTATTTTATGTAGCATTTTGAATTTGGCATTGTAGCGATTGTAGCGAAGAAAAGAAAGTATTTGTGAAATTTATGATAAAAAATTAATTATAGATATTTGTATAAGTGATAATTATTTTCTTAAAGTTAAAAGAAAAAATTTAAAGTTAAATTATTTTTAAATAAAATAATAAGATATTGTTTTTGAGATGAATAAAAAAAATATTGTTGTATACCAAAAAAAAAAAAAAGAAAAATTAATCGCATATATATTGTAATTTTTCTTCAAATTCCCTTGGCCCTACTTGGGTCAATCCCGATTTTTATCTACTCACATTTTTTTATTATTTATTCAAATCATAGTAATCTATTGTCATCTAATCTCATCATTCTGATGGTTAATTATGTGAGGAAAAGAAGAAAACCTCCCAAAAATGATAATCCCTCCAAATTCAACCAAGCTAACGGCTAAGATCATCTTTTGTTTGTATCGTGTGATATAATAAAGCGTAGCATCTTAAGTCTCGTATATTGCATTGAGATGATCACTCCTCACAACAATATGTAACTCCCTAAGCGTTCTCTAAAGACTCCTATTAAATTTTGATTTTTATATATTGAGAGAATTTGTGGGTTAAAATTGTTGAAATCGCCTGGTTCCTGTTTCAGAGCTAATAAAATGCTATCAAATGTCCTTCGATGTAGCCGAGCCTACTAGGACTCCTAACGAGCTCGTTAAGAACGAGTTGGTATAATTTTTCAAGAAAAATAGGTTCGGAGCCTCGGCAACTTCAAAATGCGTGAGTGAACACCTACGAAAAACTATTGAAATTGTTTTTTCCCTATCTTTGGCCCATAAAATACTACTAGATACCATCCGAAGCCGTAACAGGCCTAGTGGGACTCTTATTGGGCTTGTTACAGACGGGTTGGTCTAATTTTTGAGAAAAATGGGCTAGAGCCCTAGGCAACACTAGAAACCGTGAGCTAATATCCACGAAAGACTGTTAAAATGGCTTGTTTCCTCTTTCTTGGCCTATAAAATGCTAGTAGGCACTGTTCGACACCATCGGGCCAATTGGGACTCTACGTGGGCTCGTTATGGATGAGTTGGTGCAACATCTCTGGAAAACGGGCTAGATCCCAGGGCAACGCCAGAAATCATAGGATAACACCTATGAAAAACTTTCGAAATCGTTGATCTTTTGTTACTTGGCCCATAAAATCCTACCAGGCGTCCTACGACGCCGCTGGGCCACCTTGGGCTCTTGTGGGCTTGTTACGGATGAGTCATTGTAATATTTTGAAAAAACTGGCTCGAAGCCCTAGGCAGCGCCACAAATAGTGCGCTAATACCTACGAAAAATTATCGAAATTGCTTTTTTCCTGTTGCTCGACCCACAAAAACCTACCAGACATCCTGCAGCATCGCCGAGCCACCTGGGGCTTTTACCAAGCTCGTTACGGGCGGGTCGGTGTAATTTTTGATTTTTTGACAATCGTGCATCGGAGCCCTACGCAGCCCCAAAATTCGTGGCTAACACTCACATAAAACAGTCAAAATCGCATGTTTCCTGTTCCTTGGCCCATAAAATTCTACCAGGCCTCCGCCAATGTCGCGGGGCCACTTGGGCCTTTTGCCGGGCTTGTTGTTGATCCACCCGTATAATTTTTTGAGAATTTTACACCGGAGCCCCATGTAGCCCCAGAATCCGTAGGCTAACACCCATAGAAAATTGTCGAAATCGCCTGTTTCCTATTCCTTGGCCCATAAAATTTTACTAGGCCTCCGCCAATGCCACCGGGCCATCTGGGCCTCTTGCCGGGCTCATTGCGGATCCATCCGTATAATTTTTTGGTAATCTTGTGTCGGAGTCCCATGCAGCCCCAGAATTCGTGGGCTAACACCCATAGAAAATTACCGAAATCGCCTGTTTCCTATTTCTTGGCCCATAAAATTTTACTAGGCCTCCACCAATGCTGCTGGGCCACTTGAGCCTCTTGTCGGGCTCGTTGCAGATCTACTTGTATGATTTTTCTGGAATCATGCGCCGAAGCCCAATGCAACCCCAGAATCTGTAGGCTAACACCCAAAGAAAACTACTAAAATCGTCTGTTTCCTATTCCTTGGCCCATAAAATTCTACCAGACCTCCGCCAACGCCGTCGGGCCACCTAGGCCTCTTGTCGGGCTCGTTGCAGACCCACCCATATGATATTTGGGGAATCTTGTGCCAGAGCCCCATGCAACCCCAGAATCTATGGGCTAACACCCATAGATAACTGTCGAAATCACTTGTTTCCTGTTCCATAGCCAATAAAATCCTACCAAGCCTCCACCAACGCTGCCGGGTCACCTGGGCCTCTTTTCGGGCTCGTGTGGACCCACCCATATGATTTTTTGGGAATCTTGCACTGGAGCCCCATGCAGTCCCCGAATCTGTGGGCTAACAACCACAGAAAACTATTGAAATTGCATATTTTCTATTCTTTGGCCCATAAAATCCTATCAGGCCTTCGCCAATGCCATCGAGCCACCTGGGCCTCTTGTCGGGCTCGTTGCGGAACCACCCGTATGATTTTTGGGGAATCTTGCGCTGGAGCCTCATGCACCCCAGAATCCGTGGGCTAACACCCATAGAAACTGTTGTAATTGCCTGTTTCCTGTTCCTTGACCCATAAACTCCTACCCAAGCCTTCGCAAATGCCGCCTAGGCCTCTTGCCGGGCTCGTTGCGAATCCACCCGTATAATTTTTTGGGAATCTTGGGCCGGAGCCCCATGCAGCCCCAGAATTCGTAGGCTAACACCCACATAAAACTGCAGAAATCGTCTGTTTCCTGTTCCTTGGTCCATAAAATTCTACCAGGTCTCTGCTAACGTCGCCGGGCTATCTAGGCCTCTTGCCGGGCTCTTTGGGATCCACCCGTATGATTTTTCGGGAATCTTACGCTGGACCTCCATGCAGCCCCAGAATTTGTGGGCTAACACCCACAGAAAACTGCCGAAATCGCCAGTTTCCTGTTCCTTGGCCCATAAAATCCTACTAGGCCTCCGTCAACGCCGCCTGGTCGCGAAGTAGAAGGAGAAAGCCACAAAAAAGAAAAACAAATGATAGTATATAAATACGATAAAGTTAAATAAATGTAAGACAAATAATGACAACATAGGATGTGGAGACATAACTACTACTAATCTACTATATTACCAAGTCATATTTCAACCTACTCCTACTCTAATTAATTATATATTTTTTTTAAATTAATGAGTACTCCCTATTCATAGAAAGGCGGAACTAATATGAAATGCATGGTGTATACCTTGATATATATATATATATATATATATATATATATATATATATTGAGATATATTAATTTATATTCTCAAAAGATAATATATATATCTTAAATATTTAATTTAACATAATTTGAAGGTACTTCTCATATAAATTTTTAATTTTAAATGGTTATTTTTTATTTTTAAAAACTTATATAATCTTATAATTATATTTGTGTAGCACTTATGGTTACACTTTAATTATATTATGACAAATAAATACATTCTGACAATTACTAAGACTTATATAATTATTAGGCTAAAACTTATTGCCAAATAATTATATCAATTTCTATTACTCGGCTAAGTAGTTGATTATTGATGAGGGTTCCAGCATTTTACTCTCCTCATATGCCATTCGCATATGTGGGATTTTCACTGACTGTTGTTGGCTAAGCAGTTGATTATGGCTAGATGATTGTGTGTGAGAATTTGAGTCAATCTAGAGAGATTTGGAGGAAGCTTGCATGGGATCAGACCGTGCACCAAATGGTTCCCCAATTTAGGAACAGATATAGGTATTCTTCTGATTGCCCTCTTAAATTATCTCTCTTCTTCTCCAGTTTACTTCTTATTAGGTCACTGATTCATGTCTTCTGGGAACCTTTGTTCTTCAAAGTGTTATGCTGCTTCACTGCTCTTTTGCATTCTGATAAGACCATTTTGGATTTCAAACACCCTTTTCACGAATTTGTGAGTTTTCTTTATCTGGGGTTCATTTTATTGGAGGAAAAATTAATTCAAAGTTAGGTTCTTTTCTTAAGCTTTTCACTTCCAAATTGCTGACGTTTGGTATTTTGCATCTTGTTATGGTAATTTTTGTTTTTGGGTTAAAATCAGTCTTAGATAGTACAAACTTTTGCTTATATCTTTTATTGTATGTGTGATTGTTGATGATTACTGTTAATAGTTTATTGGGGCATTTGCAGTAAGTTATTTATTTTCACCAATTTTTTCTTGAAAATATTTACAGATCAATGGGTTTAGGGAATGAGGTGCAGAAGATTCTAAGCTGGACATCTATGGTAAGCCATCATAATCTTGGTTAATATGTCGTGAACTGAATGGTGATGGAGAGAACACATTTAAATGGCAAAATATTAGTTAAACAGTCCTCAAAAAAAATATTAGTTAAACAGTGGAACTGATTGTGTATTGTGCTTAGGCAAAGTCTGTGCTTTTCACCTCTGATTCTGTTGGCATCGTATCCCCTTCTTTTTTAATGTTGTCTTGCTTAGTTTTCCTGTTGTAAATTCTCTATTTCAATGTTAAGTATAATCGATCTCCTTGGTGAATATTGGAAGTAGTGTTTACTAAGCCTCCACCAACGTGGAAGTAGTGTTTACTCCACTGTCCAATTGCTATTGATTCAAAGTATTTTTTTTTTAGAATAATCTACAATTCCTCTGTCTCTCCAATTTTCTCAAACCATTTCCCTTGCTATGGTAGCTG
Source organism: Solanum virginianum (assembly GCA_000787875.1). Taxonomy (NCBI): domain Eukaryota; kingdom Viridiplantae; phylum Streptophyta; class Magnoliopsida; order Solanales; family Solanaceae; genus Solanum; species Solanum virginianum. The sequence goes on from DF358483.1 coordinate 120,855, forward strand.
TGTTGAATCTGTTATATATAAGTAGATATACATATTCTAGTCTAGCTCAATTAAGTTTAAAGAATCTTGAAAGTACTAGACATTTCAAAGGATACACGTTCACATGTATACCTTCAAAAAGGTGTAGTGCTTCCTATGAATCCTCAACAAATGAGTTATACCGTGAAATTTTGATTAGTTTTTTTTTGTGGTAAAAAGTTGATTAGACATCCTACATTATCTATAAAGGGCTAACCTTTGAGCTTCAACTTGATCGAGTTTAGTATTTGGGTATCCTTGGTCACACTAAACCAACTCCTTGATTTACAAAGTAGCATTCACACTCTTTGAGATTGAGCTGTAAAACATGAAATATATGTTTCACAAATGTATCTATGACATCATTTTGCGGCTGAATTTTATTCCTTTACTAAGGACTCAACTCTGCCTAAAGATTACTTTTACTGTTAATTTTTCTTGATATCAATACTATTCATTTTTCTTGATATAATATTTTAGCTCACTTTTGGTTTTGGACATTTTTTCAGTGTGGTGACCTTGTGCTTCATTTGGTCTGGCTCATCTTACACTTCATCATCAATGTTTGGTACTCTGTATTAGGCGTAGCTCGTATGGTGGAGAATACCCTTATTTCTAGTGGGCTGCTACAGAGCTACAATACTGTTACATTAGTAAAGTGTGCTATCTGGCTGTTGTGATTGAGAGTGAAGAAGCTCGTGAAACTTTAAAAGTTCTTGAATTGTTGTGTTGGCTTGCATCTATTGGTATAAAAAGCATCTGCCTCTATGATAGAGAAGGTAAGGATGTCAAAAAAATTAATTAGCAGCTTGTTCGTGCACCTTCTGGTGCATATACAGGACTTTGCTAAAAATATGATTCCCACAACCGTTGCTTATTGTAGGAGTGTTGAAAAAGTCCCAGACAGCTATTATAGAAGGATTGAACATGTCCCAGAAAGCCATTGTAGAAGGATCGGATCATGGAACCTTTGTTGAGGTATTATCAAGTTCCTGGCAAGTTTTGGACTTATGTTTATGTTACTTCTTGCATTTCAGTACACATTTACCTTTATTTTCATTAAAAAATTTAGGGCCTGGTCTACTCACATAAAGCATCATTCTTGTTGGAAATTAAATCCTGAGAGGACCATCTGCAAATCTATGTGGTATTTGATTTCGGCTAATAATTTGACAGCTTTGGAATAAAAAATTGAGAAGATAAATTCGTCATTTGAAATGTTAGAGATTGATAAACAATACTTGAGTTGAAATTTTCTCATTTCAGAATGTTAGGCTGTCCATTCTTGGAAAGCATTGCTTTTGGGAAAGCGGGTGGGCATACAATTTTTTCACTTGGACAATGACAGATTTTATACATTTTCTGGATCTAGGATATATTATTTTCAAAGATGTCTCTATCTAGATCAATGATGATAACTTACTCAGAAGTTTTTATCACTAGTAATTTTCAGTACGTCACGTAAAATAGGAAGGTTGGAGAATAAACAAGAGCTACAAAACCCTTCTGATTAATTTAGTGTATTTTATGTTCTATATGTCATATGGTTTCTGTTTAGTCTTATTATCAGATGCACGTAGTATAGTTACCAATTGCTTCTTTCGAGTACACTTCTCTTCTTTTTAGCCTATGATTCAAATTTGAACTCATGAATTGTCCTGGTGCTATTTTACAATTATTACGGACTATGAACCTGGACCTTAAAAATGAGAAGTGATGAATAAAACAACTATACAGCTTCTATGTTATTTTCCTCCCTTTTAGTTATATTGGGTGGAATTAGGGGGTGGATGGGAAGTGGCAAAATACTGGGTATGGAATAGAAAGAGAAACAAAACTAAATGATATGATGTATGAAATGTTGTCTTTAAGGTCTTGGTTTAAAGTTAAATATATATAATACTGCACTAATGACTGAAGCATGTTTCCTTTGTCCGATACCCTTCTGTGCCACAAGCATGTAGACCTGGAGTTTGTCTCTTTTGCTGATTCAAAACCTGCAGTGGCCAAAGCAGCTAATCTACTTTTTGCTAAGCATCATGCTAGCACAAAACCAGAAAAGCCTAATTTGATAGAGTCTGACATGTCTGAGGCGCTTCAAGCTGTAGGTCTGTTGATTTTTCTTCCTTCCCCCTGTTTTCCTGATGTATTCATCAATATGAATTATTCATCTTTGTGTGAATTGTAGCTTTCTATAAACGTGATAAATTATCAAACCTACAGGTTATGGGGGACCCGAGCCTGATCTTTTATTAGTTTATGTGATAGACTTTCCAGATAATGTTTTTAGCTTTGTAAATGGAGTTTTATTTCGATTCTCATTTGCTTTGATTCTATTAAAGCACTGGCACTGGGGTATAGTCTCAAACAGTTTAAAATGTGACAGCACACATGCATCTGTAGCTTGTACTTATGAAATTCTTGTTTTCGGTTATCCAGAATCATTAAACAACAAAAGTGATAGACAGGTACAAGATATTCTCAATTTTACAGGCCTAGTTAAAAGCTGTCCTTATTTGATTTTTTTATCTTGGAAATTTGCTAATGTTTCGTGAGTAGTGCTCTTTTTTAGGACCTGTTGCAAAAGGGTTTTGGATGTGAATTGATTCATTTTTTTGCTGCAGACATATGGGGACCTTAAAGTCCATGAAATCTAGTTCCCTTATAAAAGCCATCCACAGATTCACAATGGTGCATCAAAACTATGGTATGTTCGACATTTATACATGTGAATGCTAATCTGTTGTCACCTCTCAAAAACCAACCTTGCTCTTTTTGCATATGACCCCCTGAACCTTCCGGTCTGTCCTTCACTACATCAGATAAAAAGAAGGAATTATGTCTTAAATGTATTTCTTGTGTTTGATTTGGTTTATTTAGACCTTTAATTCATAAATCAAACTCCATTGAAGGTGCAAAAGGTGAGAAATTTCAAATTGCTTTTTACGGACTTCCATGAACTGTTTTAGCAGCGTCTTTTTAATATTTAATCATGATTTAAGATTAAGCATGTTTCTGTCTCATCATTTACATAAAACTGATTCTGCAGCTTTAGTTCTAGTGAAGCAATTTGAGTAGCTCTTCACATTTCTGTTTTCAGGCCGATGAAAACTACCAGGTGGAGTGATTTCCTCTTATACAACGACTTTGTTACACTTGTCAGCACCTACAACACACAGTCAGCTTCGTCTCATATATTGATATACTGTTCTAAGATTTCATTTCGAAAAAAAAGTGGCATCAAACCTTTAACAAGTATCCCTGTTTCAACTATTGTTGTGCACATTGTTACAAGAACTTATGGATGGTGTATTAGTGAATAGGAGCAAATGTGGACAGTAAAAGCTTATATAGGGTGGTGAGATCTACTGGCTTAGTTAGTTGACTATCTCAATTTTCATCTTGATGGTGATTGTATGATCCCCACTTTGTAATTCTCTCTCATTTTTGCTATTGTGAATTTTATTTTATTTTTCAAAAGATTGAAAGGGAAAAAAAAGAAAAAAAAGAGTGAAGTAGATTGCTGTATAATGGATCAGTTGTCAACATCTTACAAATGTAAGATCATAAAAAATATTAAATAATATGTTGAAGAAAATCTTATTAGTAAATAAGATGTAAAATAGAACCAAATGGGAATAAAAAACAAAGTTTAGTTGATAATGCAAGTTTTTAATCAGATGTTAACAGACTAGTAAATCATCTTTAATTTACCTAATGAAAATTTAGTTGTGTAGGATTCTCATCGTGTAAGATGTTTAAATATATTCTGTAGGAAAAGAAGGATAAATTATAATGTTTCAAAAAATAAATATATTTTGCCAAATATGTAACGCTTTTCGGGCTCGTCTCCGACCCACCCGTATGATATTTCTAGATTCTTCACCCGAAAACCCAGATAGCGCAAGAATCTGTGGGCTATCACCCAAGGAAAATAATCGAAATCGCCTGGTTCTCCTTCCTTGGGAATCAAATTCCTACTAGGGCTCCGTCAATGCCGCCGAACCACCTGTGCCGCTTGCCGGGCTCGTCCGTGACTCACCCGTATGATTTTTTGGGATTCTTCTCCCGGAACCCCAGAGGGTGCCAAAATCCGTGGGCTATAACACCCACGGAAAATGGCCGAAATCGTCTGTTTCTCCTT
>DF358482.1:11009-64159 GCA_000787875.1 Solanum virginianum
TATTAATAAGACCGGAGCCTAGGGCCTAGATGTGACACCTCGAATGAGAAGTCCAAAGAAAACCCAAACAAGCCTCTTTGAATATCATGTACACATCCTTGGTTGCCGAAGCAAAGCAAGGAAATAAAAAGAACCAATTATAAAAAGGGATGTAGGATTAAAATAAGTCTTTCATAACAATAAAAACATAAGATGAGTCGAGCTCAAAGGCATATATAAACATAGTATCCAACAACACATCTACCTAGAAATGGAGCGGGGGCCAAGACACTTCTCAAGCATATCCTCATGATAATAAGTATCTAACATAAGGAACAAGTCTCAACATAGCATGAATAAAATAGATATTTTCCTTGGAGTTGAGGACTCACCAAAAGCTTTCTTCAAGAACTGAACTAGCCATGTGGAGGAGGATGGTCGATAGGAGCTCCGGTCTCTACATGGTAATATCATATAGGTATAGAGTATGTGTTAGTACTTGGAGTATAATAAGTATGAAGGGTGCAATGTAATAAAGACACAAGCCATAATATTCATTATGTATACATATAGGCAATGGATATAATCTCAATATGACTATCTGATCAATGCTTATAATAAAACATGTATGTAAAACATTTAACTTGCACATAATAATATACGTATGTGGGATGAGACATTAACCGACATAGACCAAGAGAGATATAACTTGGACTATAAGGTATGACACCCCTCAACAAGGTGATCGATGCTTGACACCTCTTTGACAAGGTGATCGAGGCATGACACCCCCAAGACAAGGTGTGGTCTACTTACCAAGTTAAACCAAATATGACCTAACATGAGGGGAAAGTATAAACTAGATGGATCCACTAGTAAAGCCCATTAAGGGAAAAATAATATAATCCTATGGTGGTACATAGTTTCAAGACTAAAGAATTTATATAAGGACTCCTTGAGTCAAGCCCCCATCTTAAGCCTCAATCGGTGCTAAGTCTAGTCCCATGTAATCCTTGAAATAATCATAAATTTAATGATAACATGAATAATTTGTAAGGGACCTGATAACATGACATGAGTAGCTCATTACATGCTTGACCTCTACTAGTAAGCTTACTTGAACTTGAACATGACGGTAAAATAATCATGCTTCATCCCTCAACTTGACATGAATGGCTCACTGGAGGATATCATGTTGAAATATGGCTCAACTTGTCATTTGTAACATCAGAGATACCTTTTATGAATCAAATACATGTTTGGGAGCCCAAAACTATCATGAAATCACTCGACTTGAAAATTTCTTGTCACGTAAATTCATCAAATACATGGTGGGTTCATGACAATTGTTCAAAATCATGCTACTCAAGAGTATAACAAGGAGTAAAATCAGTTCAAATCAGCATACCAATATTATAGTAAAACCTTTATCTTGGGTACCTTGAAATTTATCTCAAAATTCACAATAATTCATAGTTTTGATAGTTCCCATCATGCATAACTTCAATAGATACAAATAAACTCATAAAATGAGATTAAAATAGATATTGATGCATAATCTATCAACACTTGATAAAATCCCACATAAATTACGTTTGTGATACATAATAAGAGATACACATAAGTAATACAACATGAAATCATGCAGTTTTTATAAAATGAGAAGGTTGGGGTACATGGGTGAAAGGACCCATGGATGAAGACCCACATACCTTAAACCTTAAAATCCTTGAACGAATAGTATAGGAAGACTTGAGACTTGATTGGGTTCTTGAAATCCAAGGCTTGTTATTGAAAATCTTGAGATTGAATAGGGGATTTAATGATGTTTTGGAGATATTTAGGTAGGGTTTTTGTGAGTTCTAGAATTGAAAAATGGTAAAGTATGGGGTTTTCATGTTTAAATGGGCCAATGCGCTTGGACGGAACAAGCAAATTATGCCACAATATATGCATATCCGCATCTAGGCTGCGTCGCAGCTGGGGTGCGAATGCACACTATTTTTTATCTCATTGTGAAAATTATTTTTTCCAACGGGTCTTCTAAAATCAGGGTTCTACCCTTTTCCCGCTCAAGTTTTCCCACTGAACAAGAATATGAATTCAGATTTTCAAAATCATGCATGGATTTAGAGATACTAGAAAAATACGATTATGGGGCATTTCGAAGCACATGAGGGGTGTTTCAGTATCTCCCCCTTAGGAAAATTTGTCCCTAAATGTCAATGACCTATATGTGATAGAAGTAATTAGGAGACTTTCAACCCGATATGAATGCAATAAATGCCTTTAAACATCATTTTCGAAAAGCTTCAAACATATACATCAAAAATCATCAAAAGTTGTTATCATGAACATGTATGCATGAATAAATGACATGAGGGATGAAATTCAAGACTTGAAATCATAGATAGGACTTAATTTTTATCTTAGGCTTGATTAGAGTGAAAGAGGTACGTATATCACTTCTTCAAGTCCACTCCTGCTTCCTAAGTGACACTTTCAACTTATTGATTCTCCTAAAGGACTTTGACGGATGTCACATCTTTGCTTCTCAACCTTTTAACTTCTCTATCCAATATCTCCGCCGGGACCTCCTCATAGGTCAAATTATCCTCCACAACACCCATAATCTGTAAGGGCACTATAGCAGTTGGGTCACCGACACACTTCTACATCATGGATACAAGGAAGATCGGGTGATCCTTACACACTTCCATAGGCAACTCTAATTCATAGGCAACCTTGATAATTCTCTTCAAGATTCTATAGGGTCCCACAATCATTGGATGCAATTCCCTTTCTTACCAAAGCAGGCTAACCCCTTCATGGGTGAAACTTTCAAATATACCCAATTGTCAACATTAAACTCAAGGTTTCTCTTTTTCACATAGGAGTAGAACTTATACCTACCTTTAGCCATCTTCAATTTCTCTCTTATCAACCTCACCTTCTTCAAAGCTTCCATAACCAAATTTTGTCTAATCAAAGCCATCTCATTAACCTCATCAAGATACCAACCTAAAGTCTTTATATATTTTTGTAGAACCATAGTGAATAGAATAGGATGAATTATGGGCCTCTTTCAAAATCAACACCCTCAAGTTATCAACATTAGGCACACATAGCCTACATTGACACATAAGAACACCATCTCCTCATTAGGAGAAAACCTCTACTTCACCATCTTTCACCAAAGCTTTCTATTCTAGCAAGGCGGGGTTAAGGTCTTATTTTGGCTTGACTTCTTCAATCAAAGAATATTTGAAACCATCATCAATCACTACACCACTATTATCAAACTAATTCAACCTAACCCCCAACCTAACTAACTGGTGAACTTATCTAGCCACCTCCTTGTTAACATCATCAATATATGCTAGCCTACCCATGGCCACTCTACTTAGAGAATCAATCACAACATTAGCCTTGCCAAGGTGATAGTGCACACTCATATCGTAATCCTTAAGGAGTTCTAACAACATTTTCCCTACAGTTAATATATGTTTGTGTGAACACATCTTGGAGACTATTGCTGTCGGTGAACATATTTGCATGAAACCCATACAAATAATGATGCCAAAAATTCAAAGCAAACAACACAGACGCCAATTCAAGATCATGGGTGGGACAATTTCGTTCATGCACCTTTAGTTTCCTAGAGGCATATGTGATAACCTTGTCATTTCGCATCAAAACACACCCTAAACAAACACTTGAGACATTACAATAAACCACAAACCCTTCTAGCCCTTTCAGTGAAGCCAAAATAGGAGCGGAGATAAGCTTGTCATTTAAAGTTTGAAAACTTTTTTCACATCTATCAATCCAACAAAATTTTCATTCTTATGGGTCAGCTTTGTCATAGGGGAAGCAATGGAAGAGAAATCGTTCACAAACCTCCTTTAGTAACCCACCGAAATTAAGAAACTCCTAATATCCATCAGAGTCAAGGGCCTAGGCCAATTCCTTATCACCTCCATTATTAAGCCTTAAAGGACTTAGCTACTCCTAATATCCATCAGAGTCAAGGGCCTAGGCCAATTCCTTATCACCTCCATCTTCTTAGGATCCACTTTATTTCCATCACCCAACACCACATGTCCTAGAAATGCAACCTCTTTCAACCAAAATTCACACTTCTCATATTTAGAAAATAATCTCTCATCCAACAAGATTTGTAACACACCTTCAAATGACTCACATGTTCTTCCTCACTTTGGGAATAAATTAATTTAGATTAATAAAGACCACAACAAACATATCAAGGTAGGCTTTAAAGATCCTATTCATAAGATCCATGAAGATAGCCAGTACATTCGTCAACTCAAAAGACATAACCACAAATTCATAGTGCCCATAACTAGTCTGAAAGGCCGTCCTAGGAATGTCACACTCCCTCACCTTCACTTAGTGATACCCGGACCGATGATCAATCATAGAGAAGTGACTAGCCCCTTGAAGTTGGTAAAATAGATCATCAATCCTTAATAAGGGGTACTTATTCTTGATGGTGACTTTATTAAACTGCTAGTAATCAATACACATCCTAAGAGAAACATCCTTGTTCTTCACAAACAACACTGGTGCACCCCAAGGTGACTTGCTAGGCTTTATGAAATCCTTCTCTGACAAATCCCTCAGTTGATGCTTCAACTCTGTGGTGGCAATATGGTAAGGGGAAATGGGAATAGGTTGTGTATCGAGGAGGAGGTCTATACCAATGTCTATTTCCCTTTAGGGAGGAACAGAGGGAATCTTATCACGAAAGACATTAAGAAACTCATTGACCACCAGAACCAACTTAATAGGAAGGACTTTAGACTCAACATCCTTAATCCTAAGAACATAGTAAACGCAACCCTTACAAATAAACTTTTGGGCTTTAAGATAAGAAATAAATCTACCATTAATCACCACATTATGAATTTCCCACTCAAAGACAGGCTCATTCAGGAATTGGAATCTAACTTTATGGATTCTACAATCAATGAAAGCATGATATGCATGTAACCAATCAATCCCAAGAATACTATGAAAATCCACCATGTCAAGTTCAATAAAATCACAAGACAAGACTTTAAGAAATAAATACACGGGGCCATCCCTATAGACTCTCTTAGTAATAATGGACTCACCAAGGAAGGGGGTAGCCTACTGAAAGGATTTACATCATAATTTGAGACATACATGAAACTATTAGCAGCAAATGGGGTAATGAATGAGTGAATGACAACCCGATCCAATAAAGCATACACATCATAATTGTAAACCTTTAATATACTGATAACAACATCGGGTGCTTCATCCACTCCTCGACTTTCTTGGAGAGCATAGAACCTTTTTTACCTATCCTTAGAGCATATGGACAATCAACAATCTTGTAGCCCATCATGCCACACCAAAAGCATACACCTATGTTTCTTTAATATGTGCCACTATGATTTCTCCTATATTTTGGGCACCTAGGATGGGTCACTCCACCATTGCCATTAGGCTTAGCATAAAGAAGCCTATATCAACTTCAGTGTTTCTTCTCTTTTTCTTTGAGGCCACTGGACAATCTCTTATTCCTAACACTACCACACTTGTAACAAGCCTTAGTGCCTGCCAAATACTTCCCTTGATGCTTCTTGCCATACCCTTGACAAATGGTAAAAAGAATGATTTCCTTTTTGTACTTGGGCACCGGTAGACTAGTAGAAAATGAAGCACCCTCAACTAGGGATCTCTTAGCTTCTCTCCCCCTCTTATCATTTGAGGTCTTGAGGCCACCCGCTGAGTTAATTTGAGCCATTACAACATTGGGTGATAGCCACTCTGTATTTGATATGTAATTGTTGGGAAGTTGATCCTCAATTGAGAGATGGTTATCGTCCTGTCCCATATTCTGAATAGCTTGAGACATATTTAGAAACACAATGGTTAGGAATCATTATTAAGCCTTAAAGGACTTAGCTCTACCGCACGACGTAGATCATGATGAAGTGAAACATTTCCTAAAATACCTCACAGCATCCTATTCATAGTTGTGGCGCGCTTCACAATCATGAATAAGACTCTAATTGATACTTTGTATTGGATTTTACGAGGAACATTAACAACAAAGTGCTCTGATACCAAGCTTGTCATAACTCGAACCTAGGGCCTATACGTGACACGCGAATGAGAAGCCCGAAGACAACCCAAACAAGCCTTTTAGAATAACATATACACATCCCTAATTGCGGAAATATAGTAAGGCAACAATAAGAGCCAATTATAAAAAGGGATGCGGGACTAAGGGAAGTCTTTCAAAACCATAAAAACAAAAGACATGTCGAGCTTAAAGGCATATACAAATATAGTATCCAAAAACACCTCTACTTATGAATGGAGCAGGGGCCAAGACACTTCCTAGGCTGACTTTCATAATAGTAAGTATCCTTATGAACATAGCATGAATAAAATAGATATTGTCCTCAGAGTTGAAGACTCACCAAAAGCCACGTGGAGGAGGATGATCGATAGAAGCTCCGGTCCCTACATGGTAATATCATATACGCATAGAGTATGTCTTAGAACTTGAAATGTACAAAGTATGCATGGTGCAATGCAACAATGACATCAACCATAATATTCAAATGCATACATATACACAATGGATATAATCTCAATATGACATGTATGATCAATGTTTGTAATAAAACATGCATGTAAAATATTTAACATGCACATAATAATTTACGTATATGGGAGGAGACCATAATCGAGATACACCAAGCAAGCTATAACTTGGAATCCAAGGTATGACACCCCTCGACAAGGTGATCGAGGCTTGACATCCCCTGGACAAGGTGATGGACGCATGACACCCCTCAACAAGGTGTGGTCTACTTGCCAAGCTAAACTTAAAATTACCCCACTTGAGGGGAAAATATGAATTAGATGGATCCATTAGTAAAGCCCATTAAGGGAAAAATAATATTTTCCTATGCTGGCATATAGTTTAGAGACTAAAGACTTGATATAACGACCCTTGTAGTCGAGTCTGCATCTGAAGCCTCAATCAGTGCTATGTCTGATCCCATGGAATACTTGAAATAATCATAACTTTAATCATAACATGAATAATTTGTAAGTAACAAGATAACTTGAAATGAGTAGCTCATTACATGCTTGACCTCTATTAGTGAGCTTACTTGAACTTGAACTTGAACATGAGGGTAAAATAATCATACTTGATCCCTTAACTTGACATGAATGGCTCACTAGAGGGTAACATCTTGAAATAGGGCTCAATTTCTCACTTGTAACATCATAGGTAGTTTTCATGAATCAAATACATGCTTGGGAGCCCATAATTGTCATGAAATAATTTGACCTGAAAATCATCCAATAGTTTATCAACAACATGGAAATTCTTGTCATATAATTTCATCAAACACATGGTGGGGTAATGAAACTTGTTCAAAATCATGCAACTAAACAGTACAACAAGAAGGTGTGAAATCAATTCAAATCAACCCACCAATATTGTAGTAAAACTCGCATCTTGGTATCTTGAAATTTATCTCAAAATTCATAATAATTTATAGTTTTCAAAGTTCCCGTCATACATAACTTCAATAGACATATATGAACATATGAAATGAGATTAAAATAGATATTCATGCATAATAAATCAATACATGATAAAACCTAACATAACTGACATTGATGATTCATAATAAGAGATACCCACAAGTAATACAACTTATAATCATGCATTTTTCATAAAATGAGAAGGTTGGCCTCCATGGGTGAAATGACCCATGCATGAAGACCCACATACCTTAACCCTTGAAATCCTTGAAGTAATAGTGTTGGAAGACTTGAGACTTGATTGGGTTCTCGAAATCCAAGGCTTGGTCTTGAAAATTTTGAGATTGAATGGGGGATTTCATGATGTTTTGGAGAGGTTTAGAGAGGGTTTTTGTGAGTTCTAGAGTTAAAAAATGGCTAACTATGTAAGATTTCATATTTAAAGGCACTGATTTATTACCCTGATTCCCTTGGATGGAACAGGCAAAATAGGGCATAAATATGCATGTCCGCTCCCAGGCCGCGTTGTGCCTATGGCGCGGAATGCATATTGTTTTACATACCATTGTGAAAATTATTTTTTGCAATGTTTCTTCTAAAATTGGGGTTATACCCTTCTCCCAATCAATTTTTCCCCTTGAATAAGAATATGAAGTTGAATTTTTTAAATCATACACGGATGTTGAGCTATTATAAAAATACGATTATGGGGCATTTCGAAGAACTTGAGGGGTGTTTCAGTTATACTATAGTCTCATATATATGTATATATATAGCCACTATGACTCTTTTCGAAGATACCACTCTTAGCTTTTTATGGAAATCTTTCTTTATTTGCTACTCTTATTAGCATACATGACCACTTTCCATAAGTCTTACCATCTAACCTCTTTTTTTTCTGCTAATGCTAAACTTCTGTGCTCCTATAAATTTAATTGTATAAGAATTATACTATCATGGGAAACACATCATCATCTATCCAAAAGCCCTGGTCGACTTATTTACTAGGGATGACTAAGAATGCTTACATCAGCCTACTCCATGTTGATAACTCAAATATGCTACCTAGATTCTTATAACTGTCATATCATAGAGCTTCACATATCTTTACACAATCATGGATACATATCTTAAGCCTCTTCTTATCTATTGAGCTATCCTTGTTTCACTAGCCTTACTTGAGGGGCACTTTTACCCCACCTATACCATTACTTTCCTTACAAATTATCATCTTCATCTCGAGCATAAACTATAACAAGCCTCTTAGAGCAAATCTCCGACTAAGCCTATCACTCAGATGATGTTATGTCTTCTTTCGCACTACTCCTCAAAACTCAAGCTTTTGTTCTAGTACTAACATGTGGATTGCATACTTCCCTTATTATACCAACCGATAACTACCCTTCCACCTCCCTCATATTAATACCAAACCATAACTACGAGGTAAAAATTAGGAATATATGCTTACTAAAATCTCATAGTGAATACTCAATCAGCAGTCCCCCTTCTTCACAACTTAAGTACCATTCACTCACTCACTATACTTTATCATCTAGCAAAGCTCATAACTCTATGAATCTCATGAGGCTCTCACTTCAGAATCATAAGCCTAGTTCAGATCTATCATATTTAAGGCACTCTGTTTACCCTTATTCAACATCTATACATTACCCACAAATATAAAAATACATCAATATAGACCTCTTAGTAGTTTAAGCACGCTCTAACAAATTCTAACAATAACTCTCCCTATACACCTTATCATGAAAATCATAGTATACTTGTGACTTTTTCATCAAACTTATGACAATCGAATCATCGCTCCATTACTTACCTAATAGACATATAGCTCTAACTACAAGCCTCAATCAACTATCACTCTTGTTATCTTGTCGCTTTTTTCCATCATTGTCCTTCTAACTCTGGGATGATTTAATTCTACTTAGGGTTTTTAAGAGCTTATATCTCACTCTTAGGTGGTAACATTACACTTTTAGAGATATACTATAATGACCCTTCGGGTTATTTCTATGATTTTGCTTTTATTATGTTGACTTCCAGCTTTTGTCTAGGTTTCAGCATATATATATATATATTATTATTGCATTGATTTATTTTGGACTAGAGAGCTAGGACAGGTACCCTTGGGTTTGGAATTGGCTTACCTGTAGGTGGGACCAACAAATGCCATCATGATCGGGACTGGGTCGTGACATATAACTTTCTCTCTTATGGGTAACATAACAAGCAAGTTTTGTATAAGATAGTCTGAGGTGCGTCTTCATCTCACTCAAATGTACAATTCATATGAATAAAAGTGCATTCTTTTGGATCAATCAACTCAGCACACCATTCAGTTTCTCTCAAGCCTGGTGCAGTCCCTATATAATTCTGATTACTTTATCACAGAGGAAATAATCAATAAGGATCTGAATATTACTATCTCTATCACCTCATAGATAAGGAATAGTCAAAAGGTTTAGAACAACACATGAATCAGATCATGAAAGAAGTGTAACCATTCCTAATGTCCTATAGCTTGTTGCTTATAAAGTGTCGTGCATAACACACTCATGAACAATACTCTACTAGATATAGCTTCATAGACTTCGTAAGACACTTGACCTCTATGCTCTGATACCAATTTTTCACACCTTGAGAGGGCACCCTTAGCGTGACTGGCACTCGGAAACCATGCTGGCTCTAGGGATTGCAATAGGGTGGATGCAAGGAAAGACCCTATAAACCCACAAGGATTTTACCCAGCCCGCCCCACCCTCCATATCATAATATTTTATTTTTATCCGCCTCGCCTCGCCCCGTATTATTCCACCCCACGCCGCCCCGCGAAACTTATAACCATTTTCTCATATTAATCTATTACGGACTAGCAGATTACAAATTTTAAAATACCAGTTGTTAAACCAAAAGGATGAGCTGCTCGTCATGAGCAGTGGTTAATGGTTTTTTACTTTTGTGCTACTAGTAATTGTCTTCCTCAGAGCCCAAACACCAATTTCTGCATTTTTTAAATATTGAAATATATTAAAACATACTAATACAATGATTAATATTGAAACACCAATAGTTAATGTTCTAAAATAGCTTTTACAAAGGATTTTGATAGAGAGAGAACTAAGCTACGCTCTAATTTTGTACATTAAGTTAGAAAAAACATAACTTGCACCCACCCCGCCTCGCCCAGCGTATTCTTTTTTTTTTTACTTTGTACCCACCATGCCCCGTCCCCTCCTGCAAAAATATTAACTTGCCCTGCCCCGTAAATATAATAACCCGCACCGCCCCGCAACTGCCCCATCCCATTGCCATCCATAGTAGGCTCCCAAGTGAACTGCTTGGCCTCATCATATTTATTCTATCAGTGGAAGACTTAAAATAAAGAGAAAATAATATGGGCAAATCAAATCCTCAATCTGTCTCAATACATATACGCCATAAGCCATCAATTGAACTCTAATTCCCTGACATAAGAATAATTTTAAAAGAAATCAGTCAAGATTTAATGGTCTCAATATGAACTCATCACTACGTAGTCTTTGAAGCCTCTAACTCTACTAGCTAGATAGTGTCAATGATAGTTTCATGGCTACCTCAAATCAAATAAAACAAAATCCAAACTCTAGTAGCTAGATAATGATAACAATAAAGAAATCCTCCAAAAATAAGGAGGTCTCACTGATCAGCTGAGTGCGAATAGATCTTCAACAAAGTGGTTGTCGATGATCTCTAATACTGGTCTCTACATCATAAAATGATGCAGTGCAAATGACATAAGTATGTGGAATGTACAAGCATGTAAAATGACTGAATGAAATAGATATAGGTAGAATAATACAGAATAACATCAACTCAGAAGATACTCAATAAGAATTTCAATGTCTATCTAAAGAAAGAATAAAGAGTGGACAATGACCCATCAATACCATCCAATCCAATCCAATAAAATCAAATCAGAGTACTATCAGTGTAGAACCTATTTGGGAGTTTCTCTTATCCAGTATTAATCACTTATGAGCCAGTAATTGTACAACAATCTCGCTGATATTGCCACAACTATTTTGTACTTTCCAGGTAAATAATGAACTAGATCCACAAGGGATCTAGTCTCCTAAGTCCGCTATTGTTTAAGGAACTTCAACTCAGGAGGGAACCTCTGATGTAATGGTTCATTCCTCACCTACGCTTAGTGATGTAGTTAATAAGTGTGAATTGGATTTACTCTTACATATTTTGGTGCTTGATACTCCTCCCAAGACTGGATGCCATAAGGTCATCCATCTCACTCAATTATCTCAATTAGTCTCATAGAGACTCTCATTATTTAATTGGCTCTATCAAAATCAGGCCTTAAATCCTATCATATGAATCATCTCATCAACTAAATTCTTATTCTCTCAAAGAGCTTAGACCAATTATTCATAGGACAATCAGTTAAACTAACTCTTGAGTTCAATTATGAATACTCATAGGACCATCAGGTTCTATCAACCTATCATCGTGCTCACATCACAATCATAATCAACATTCTCAAATCAAGACTCTAGTCTCAAACCCTAAGTTCATTCATGATCTTTTATAAAATATCAAATAGGGTTTATGCAGTAACTCACAGAAAGTACTTAATCAAAAAAATCAAGTTTATGATGATCATCAACACATGAAAATACATTGAATATATAATTTACAAGAAAACATTCATAAAAAACATGCATAGTGACTCAATACATACATCTATCAATCTCACTCTATTAAGGGGCATATGGAAGAACAATTCTATGCTTATGTTTAGCCTTGCATACCTGAAAAGTGAGTAGTACAATCAAAATTTGATGTACACTACCTTTCTTGGAGAAAATCCTTGACCTTGATAGTTCTTTTAGAGTAGAAGAACTTGGAAAGACATTTTTTGAAGGGCTTCTTTTTTATTCATGAATTCTTGGCTTAGAATCTTTAGACTTCTTGATGAAGAACCCTAATTCTTAAAGAAGAAGAATCACGAAATCCTTTCTTTGAAGTCTTGAATTAATTTTCTTGAAACCCTAGGCTATGATTTGAGATTCTAGTAGAGATTCATGAATAGATGAAGAAATTTAGATTGGATAGATTGAAATTTATTAAGAATAACTTACCTTGATAGTGAATGTTGAAAGCTAACTCTAACTTGATGATTCTTATGGTTTATGATTAGGAGCGAAGGAAAGAGTTTTACTTATGATGAACTTATGTTTTATGCATTTTGGGACCTTAAATAGACCCCCACCCCCAAATGTATTTGAATAAAAGTACCTTCAAAATAAAATAAAATGATGTCATTTAGCTTATCCAGAAAATTTTGTGTTAAGTCCATGACGTTGCGATATTGCGGACCTTTAAACAGCTCTGCATGTCTTCACTAAAAAGGCAAAATTAGATGTGTTGGAAAGCTAATTCAAAGATCTTTAATCTGATATATTATGGATCACCAAACTCATTATATTTTAGTGGATATAATCATTTGAAATTTAACTTCCATCAACTGATACGAAAACTTAGCCAGTAGAAATGTTTCGAACTTGTATTGACCTTGGGTGTCCCTTATGACCTCAAATGTCACGACCCAAGACTAGGGCCTAGATGTGACATGTAGAATAAGGAATCCAACTTTCACAACCTTAGTTGTGAAAGAAGAATAACACAACAAGCTAACAATAGAGTCTAAGGGAAGCGGGACTTAAGACTTCCATCTCATCATCAACAAAAATAGAGCATAGAGGGAAATAAGGGACTAAGCAATGTCTTTCATAATAATGTAGATGCAATGATATTCATATCTAACAACACCTCTACTACAAATAGAGCGGGGGCCAAGATATCTCCCGGGCTCACCCTTAAAGATAAGTATCAAAAAAATATTAGACAAGTCTTAGCAAAAGCATGAAAGTAAGATAGACATGGTCCCCAGAATTGAGGACTTACCCAAAGCTCTCTTCAAATGATTCGGATAGCCACGTGGAGGAGGATCGATAGGGGCTTCAGTCCCTATATGGTGAGATCATGTAGGCAAAACGTATGTATTAGTACTTGGAATGTACTAAGTATGTGGGGTGCAATGCAACATCAACATAAGCCATAATATTCAAGATGCCTAATCATAATCAATACATATAAGCTCAATATGACATTCTACTACGTGGAATCCCGATGCATCACACCCCATCAGAGAAGGTGTGGTCTACTTGCCAAGGTAAACCTAACTTGACCTCACCTTTTGTGGATAACTTGACCTAGTTGGATTCAATAGTAAAGCCCATTTAGAAAAAATAATATAATCCTATGGTGGCACATAGTTACAAGACCAAGACTTTATATAAGGACCCTTTGGATCGAGCCCCTACAGTAAGCTCCATTCGGTGCTAAGTCTAATCCCACGAAATAATTAAAATTATCATAATTTAATCATAATACAAATGACTCATAAAAAAACATGATAACTTGGCATGAGTAGCTCATTCATATACTTGACCCCTACACATGGCATATACCTTATACTAGAGGGTAAAAAAATGCATAGACTTGACCCCTTCTAGTAGGCATCGCATTTCACATGAGGGTAGAGACTGTAACATGGTTTTGCCACACTAGTGAGCTTTAGTTTGTACATAAGGTTATTAGTTATCATGCTTTCCCCATCATACAGACATTATTCACTCACAAGAGGGTAGAAACATAGAATAAGGGCTCAACATATTAGTGGCAAATCATAAAAACTTTTCATGAGTTTAGTACATGCCTGGGAGCCCATAATTACCATAAAAATACTTATCTTGCAGCTCATTCCATAGCCTTTCATCCATATAAATATCCTTGTCATGTAAATATAGTCAAACATGGTGGGTATATGGACACATGCTCAAAATCATGCAAGTTAAGAGTAT
Source organism: Solanum virginianum (assembly GCA_000787875.1). Lineage (NCBI taxonomy): Eukaryota > Viridiplantae > Streptophyta > Magnoliopsida > Solanales > Solanaceae > Solanum > Solanum virginianum. The sequence continues at coordinate 25,487 of DF358482.1, forward strand.
AAGACATGAAGGAGTAGAATCAAATCATTTTAATGTGATGCATATCAACGCACAAACATTGTAGAAAAACACTTAATTTAGGTATCATGAAATCCATCTTAAAATTTCACAATCCCTTATACTTTTCATAGTTCATATCATGCATAGCTTCAAAAGATATAAATCAACTCATGGAATAATCTTTCAATAGATATTCCTGCATAATCAATTAATACTTGATAAAATCAAGCATTACTCACATATATAATACATAATGGGAAGTACCCATAAAGTTTCTAACCTTGAAATTATGAAATTTCATAAAAAGAGAGAATTAGGCTCCATGAGTGAAAGGATCCACGGATGAGGACCCACATACGTAAACCTTGGGGTTCTTGAAGAAGGATTTGAGGAAGACTTGAAGCTTGAATTAAGTCCTTAGAATTCGAAAGTATGCTCTCGAGATTCCTGAAGTTTAATGGAATAGTTGATGATTTTTTGGAGAGAATTTGAGATATTTTAGATAGTTCTAGGGTTGAAAATTGTTAAGGAAGAAGGGTTTCCCACTTATATAGGTATTGCGGACTGGTCGCGGATGCTCACTATTTTTGGCCAAATAGCGAAAAATAATCTTTTGCTATAGGTCATCTAAAAATCAAGGGCTACCAATTTCCTACACAATTTTGCTCTCGAAAAAGAATATGAAGTCGAACTTATGAAATTATGCACGTATTTTGAGATATTCAAGAAATACACCATATGGCATATCTGATGCCCATGAGAGGTGTTACAATATATCCCCCTTGGAAACATTCATTCACGAATGTAAAGAAAACATACATAAGAGGAGTGATTAGGAAACTTTCAGCCCGACATGAATAAAATGAATGCATTTAAACATCATTCTGAAAAGTTTCAAACATATACATCAAAAATCACCAAAACTTGTTACCATGAACATGTATCTATGCAAAAATGACATGAGGTCTAAAACTTAAGACGTAAAATCATAGATAGGGCTTAATTTGTTACCTTCAGCTTGAGAAGAGTAAACGAGGTATGGATACCGCTTCTTCATCTCCACTTCGACTTCCCAAGTGGCACTTTCAACTTGATGGTTCCTCCAAAGGACTTTGACGGATGCCACATCTTTGTTTCTTAACCTTTTTCACTTGCCTATCCAATCTTATTCCTGGACCTCTTCATAGGTCAAAATATCATCCACAACACCCACAACCTCTAAGGGTACTAAAGTAGTTGGGTCACCACGACACTTCCTCAACATAGACTCATGGAAGACTAGATGAACCATACTAATCTTCGTAGGCCACTCCAATTCATAGGAAACCCTACCAATTCTCCTAAATATTCTATAGTGTCCCACAAACCATGGGCTTCATTTCCCTTTCTTGCTAAACCTGACCACACCCTTCATGGGTAAGACCTTCGAATGTACCTAATCATGAAAATTAAACTCAAGGTTTCTCCTTCTCACATCAGAGTAGGACTTTTGCCTACTTTGAGTTATCTTCAATCTGTCACGACCTAAGCCTAGGGCCTATATGTGCCATGGCAAATGGGGAACCTGAAGGGACCCAAACAAGCCTCTTAACATATCATTACACATCATTGGTCACAGAAGAAATTAAATGACATAATTGAATTAGAAATAGGGAAAAGGGACTAAAGGAAAGCTTTCATAACTTAAATACCAAAATAAGAGAGTCACGGCTCAATAGATAGCATGTCTAACAACACCTCTACTACATAGATAAGAGCGGGAGCCAAGACAAGCAAGTAGGCTCACTTTCATTGTAAATACGTACATAAAATAATAATTATCTTAGCACATCGCGTGAGATCATAGATATTGTCCTCGGAATAGAGTACTCACAAACTAGCTTGAGATAGATCGTACTACCTACATGGAGAAGGATGATCAAGCGAGACTTTGGTTCATATATGGTGACATCATGTAGGCATTAGTATGTTTGAATGTACTAAGTATGTAGCATGCAATACAATAAGTGATAAGCACCATTAACAAAATGCATAACGTAGGCAATGAATAAGCATATGGCAATATGGTATGTAAGAAATCATGCATGAAATAAAAATCATGCTTATATACAAAATAAACAATGTGTAAGGAGAGACCATTAATAGTGAATATCCAAGGCCTAGCACTTCCTTGGAGAGGCAAATGAGGTACAAACCTCTCAATTTGTTGATGAGGTACAAACCACTCAATATGGTTGATGAGATACAAGCCCCTCAACATGGTTTATGAAGTACAAATCCCTCAACATGGTTATCAAGGTACAAACCCTTCATCATGGTTGGACGAGCCTACCATCTCCTGAGTGATGTGATCAAGGTACAAACCCCCCAACACAGTTGCAAGGGCCTACCATCTCCCGAACGATGCGATAGAGGTACAAATTCCTTAACATGGTTACCTAGTCATATAACCTCCCTATAGAGGATTGGTCAATCCCCAATACTGTAGAGATGATATCATCTAATACATTTATTTTGTCATCATATAGACATTCAACTCATAGGATATATATTAGGCCTTCAATTACTTAAGAAATCATTATTGGACATTTTATCAAACACTTAGCGGGTGTCTAGTGCTAGTGTAAAACATGAAATTCAAAAGTGGAATTATGCTAGAAAATTCATTGTAAAACCATTAACAGATACTTGGTAACACCCTCAAGCAATATACATTAAGACCTATCACAAAAGCTCACAATAGATCTTAGATTTATAGCTCCAGACATGCTAACCAATCACAATTTCATGAAACCCCAACATAGTGTGCAGTGAAATTCATAATTACTAAGACCCATGTGTAAATCAACTTTAAATCATGCAATTTAGGTAAAAAAAAAAAAGCTTGGGCACCATGGGTGAAAGGACCCAACGGTTGAAACCAACATACCATAGCTTTGGAGAATTCCTTCATGAAGACTGGAAAGGGAGACTTCAAGCTTGAGTGAAATCCTTAAGATCCGAAAGAGATTTGGACACTTGAATTTTGAGGTGAAATATTGTCTAAGTGTTTGAGTGAGTATTGGGGAATGTCTTGAATGATATGAGCGTGAAATATGGCTAAGTATAGGTATTTTTACGCATGGGAAGGCTTAGGCCCAAGTCCCAAAGCCCTTTGACTAGAACTGAACAATTGGGTAAAAATTACACTATAGCGTGCCCCTAGCGTGTCGCGCTTGCGGCGCGATTCTTCTATGGAAATCACAAATGGTGGATTTTCGAATTTTGATATGGTTGCTCTAAAATTGGGGTTAGACCTGTTTTCTACTCTACTTTGCCTCCTGAACAATAATATGAAGTCGAATTTTTGATATTATGCATGGATTTTTAGATATATGGAAATTACGATTCCAGGCACTTTCAAGGCATATTTTTGGGCACTTTCGAGGCACATTTTTGGGCACTTTTGAGGCACATTTTCGGGCACTTTTAGGGTTTGTTTCAACATCTCCCCCTTGGGAACACTCATCCCCGAATGTCAAAGAAATATACATAAGAAGAGTAATCATAAAGAAATCAGCCCCAATAAAGATGCAACAATACACTTAAACATCATTTTCAAAATCTCAACCTAAGTGTTAAAATCATCATGAACTTGTCAACATAAACATGAATGCGTGCAAATGACATAGGGGCTAAAGCATAAGATTTGGAACTGTAAATAAAAGGATCGGATGTGTTATCATAAGCTTTAATAGAATGAAAGAGGTCCGAATTTTGCTTCTCGATGCCTGTTCCGGCTTCCCGAGAGATACTTTCGGCTTGATGATTCTTCCAAAGGGCCTTGATGAACACTACACCCTTATTAATAAACTTTTCCACCCTTCCAACCAATACCTCCACCAATATCTTCTCCTAAGCCAACTTATCTTTCACAACACCCATAACTTCAAAGAGTTCTATAACACTAGAGTCACTAATACATTCCCCTCAACATAGAAGTATGAAGAATCAGAATAACCATCACCATGCCCACAGGCAAATCCAACTCGTAAGCCACCTCAGAAATCCTCCTGTACACTCTATAAGGACTCACAAACCATGAACTCAATCCCCTTTCTTGCCAATCCGGATGACACTCTCCATAGGAGGGACTTTCAAGTGAACCCAAATATCAACACAAGCACATATGGCCTACCTTAGTATCTAATGACATATATTTCCCTTAGGAGAAAACCTCCACATTACCCTATGTCACCAAATTCGTACCCCCCTTAACCAATGAAGATTAAGAACTATAAGCCACCACTACACCACCATTGCTAACCTCTTCCAACCCAACTCCTAATTTAACCAACCAATTGACCTCCCTAATCACTTCTTTGCCAGCATCATCAATATATGCTAGGCTACCCAAAGACACCCCGCCGACCATATTATTAGTCTTACCAGGGTGATAATGCACACTCATATCATAATCCTTAAGGAGCTCTAACCACCTTCTTGTTACCCACAATTCACACTTATCCTGTTTAGCAAACAACCTTTCATCCCCTAAGATTTGCAACACTATCCCCAAAAGTTTCACAAGCTCTAAATAAGTTAATACAACATCACTAGAGGCCACCACAAACATGCCAAGGTAGGGTTTTAAGATCCTATTCATGAAACCCATTAACATAGCCGGTGTATAAGTCAACCCATCAACTCCACCATGATTTAAAATGCTCACTCCTAGTTTGAAAAGACACTTGGGGATATCACCTACCCTCATCCTCACTTGGGGACATAACCCAAAGCGAAGATCAATCTTAGAGAAATGACTAGCCCATTGTAGTTGACCCAATAAATCATCCATCCTTAACCATCATATTACAATCTTATGGGTCCTACACTCATTGGAAGCATGATATACAAGTAGCCAAATCACCCTAAGACCTCTAACCCATCAAACCAAATTCAACCAAGATCACAAGACAAGAGTGTATACAATAAGAACATGGGGCAACCCTTATAGACCTTCTAGCCACAATAGGCTCACATAACCATTCGGATACACATGAATCTTACTAGCAACAAAAGCAACAATGAAAGAAATAGCGACTCCCAGAACTATCAAAGCATACACAATAAAAATCAAGAGAACCCTTAACATACCAGTCGCATCATCGGGCACCGCATCCTCTCTTTGCCTCCTTTGAAGAGCATAGAACCGATGACATCTTGGAGCACCCCCTTGATCAACATCACCACCTTTACCCTTGTTTTGAGCATATGGACAATCCAAAATTTTATGGCCCATCTCACCACACCCAAAGCATAGATTCGTGTTCCTCCAACTTGTGCCACCATGTTTCCTCCCACATTTGGGCATCTTGGATGAACCATCCTCTCACCACCTTCTTGGAGCCTTGGGTTAGGTACCCCTTCGTTGTCAACCCTTTTATTTGGAGCACTAGAGGACCTTTGGCCTTGAAACTCAAAATTTTGTTGAAATGGTCACCCTCAAATCGAGCCTCTTGGACTTTCCACTTCTCCTTTTCCTAAGTTTCTCCCCCTCAAGTTGTTTGACAAAGGTCATGAGCCGAGATAAATCCATATCTCTTACAAGCATCATGGTACGACACTATTTATTAACCAAATCGGATGCCCTCATCACAAACTTATTCATCCTTGACCTAGGGTCGGCCACCAAATATGGAGTTTATTTGGAAAGCTTATTGAACTTGAGCGCATATTCCCTCACACTCATGGAACCTTGCCTAAGGTTCATGAACTCCATCATTTTAGCCTCTCTTAACTCAGGAGGGAAGAATTGATTGAGGAAGGTGCCTTTGAACACCTCCCAAGGAATAGCGTCATGGCTCCCTCTCTCCACCTTCTATTGCACAAACTAAATTTGAGCTATACCTTTTAGTTGATAAACCGCTAGATCCGCCTTTTCCTTTGAACTTACACCCATGATGGATAACACCTTATATACCTTATCTATGAATTCTTAGAGGTCATCATCAACCTTAGACTTATGGAACTCTGGTGGATTCATCCTTGTAAATCCCTCACCCTAGAGGTCGGAGTGGAAGAATAAGGGGCTTGGGCCCCTTGGTTGATTTGATTAGTAATGGCATGGGCCAACATGGTTATAGCATTCCGAAACTCAACCCCGGTAGCCCCTCCACCTTGAGGAGCTTGAGGTGCGGGGTAGGTCGGTTGTCCCTCGGGTATACAAGCTCTTCTTCCTCTTGGGATAGGCATGATCTAGCATAACAATGGACAATCTTTAGGGAGAAAACCTCACTTTAACTCCTATAGCACAACATAGAGTAAGAAGAAGGGAAATATTTCCTAAAACACCTCATAGCCTCCTATTCATAGTTGTGACGCGCTTTACCACCATGAATAAGACTCTAATCGACGTGGTGTGTTGGACTCTGAGGACCATTAATAACCTAGTGCTCTGATACAGAGTTTGTCACGACCCAAACTAGGGCCTAGATGTGACACGGTGCATGGGGAACCCAAAGGAACTCTAAGCAAGCCTCATAACATATCATTACACATCTTTGGTCATGAAAGCAATTTAAACAACAATGAAAGAGTAGAAATAAGGGCATAGGGACTAAGGAAAAACCTTCATTTCATAAAAACTTCAAGAGAGTCTAGGAATCGTATACAATGAAAGAGTAGAAATAAGGGCATAGGGACTAAGGAAAAACCTTCATTTCATAAAAACTTCAAGAGAGTCTAGGGAGTCAAGCTTATAACATCACTACATACTTGTCCAATAACACCTCTAAACATAAAACATAGTGGGGGCCAAGACAAGCACCCAAGTTCACACTCATAATAGCGACAATAGGTAATCCAAATATACAAGATATAGTCTAAACATAAGCATGAGAGAAATAGATTTTATCCTCGGACATGAGGACTCACCAAAAGCTAACTTGTACAATCCATCTAGCCACGTTGAAGAGAATTGATAGGAGCTTTGGTTCCTACATGGTGATATCATGTAGGCATAAAGTATGAATTAGTATGTTTGAAATGTACTAAGTATAGTCACGAGGAGAAGGAGGATGATCAAGCGGTGCACCGGATCCTACATGGTGACATCATGTAGGCATAGAGTATGTGTTAGTATGTTGAAATTTACTAAGTAGTAGGATGCAATGTAACAAAAGATAGGCAACATAATCAAAATGCATAAACATAGGCAATTGATAGCATAATAACAATATAACATGTATGAATGATGCTTGAAGTAAAATCATGCTTATATAAAACATAATATATGTGCAAGAAGAGACCATCATCATAGAGTTCATAGTTTATCAAGGTACAAACCGCTTGATTGGTTGGTGGTTATCTCACCCTACCACCCATGGTGATTGAGGTACAAACCCCGCAATTAGTTGTCAAGGTACAAATCCCTCGACATGGTTGATCGTACCTTAAGGCATGGCCTCATTGGTAGAAGTCCTTGAGTATCCTTACCTTATGAAATAATCTCTTTTGTAAGAAGGGGTGGTGTACGTGCCTTACGATATGATCTTATCGGCAAGAGATATCCTACCTTATAGTATGTCCTTTTCGGTAGGTTATCCCTACCTTTTGATATAATCTTTTAAGTAGGAACCATGAGTCATTCTACCTTATGGTATGGGCTTTTTGGTAGATTTTCCACACCTTACGATATGATCTTTATGGTAGAAATTATGATTGTACCTTATGGAATAGCCTTTTCAGTAGGTTGTCCATACCTTATGATATAATCTTTTTGGTAAGTACTACTAGTCATTCTACATTATGACATAGCCTTTTCGGTAAAATTTCCATACCTCATGATATAATCTTTTAAGTAGGAGTCAAAGAAATAACTCATCAAACCATTACACTTCAAGCATCAAGAAAGGGCTTCTCAACCTTCTCAAGAACACAACAACATGAAACCCAACAATCTACATGCAACCCCATAGGTACTTTTCATAAATTCAACACATACCCACATTCATTTCATCATCGTAAAGCCACTTGACTCATAAGCCATATAATAAGCCCTCAATAACCCAAGAGTCTATAACCAGATATTTATCAAATACTTGGTAGGTGTGTGATGCTAGTGTAAAACTATGCAATTCAAGGGTGAAATCATACAATAAAACTTCATGTCAAACCACCCACCAACACTTGGTAATACCATCATACAATATAAATCAAAACCCTTAATCAAATCTCAAGATAGATCCAAGATTCACATCTCAAAATATGCTAAAATGATAACACTTTCACGAGACCCCAACATATTTTATAGTCAAATTCATAGTAAATAAAACTCATAAGTAAATCAACTTAGAAACATACATTTTATGAAAAAAGGAAGCTTGGGTACCATGGGTGAAAGGACCCAATGGTTGAAACCTATATACCTTAACTTTGGAGAGTCTTTTGATGAAGATTGAAATGGAGACTTAAAGCTTGTGTGAAATACTTATGATCCAAAACAGATTCAGACACATGATTTTGAGTGAAATATTAATCTAAGTGTTTGAGAGGGTTTTGGGAAATGTCATGTATGATATAAAGGTCAAATATAGTTAAGTATAGTATTTTTACGTATGTGGAGGTTTAGGCCTAAGACCAAAAGTCCTTTAACTAGAAAGAAAAAATTGGGCAAAATTACACTATGGTGTGCCCCTGGAGCGTCGCACCTGGGGCATGATTCTTCTCTTGAAATTGCAAATTCTAGATTTTTGAATTTTAATGTAGTTTCTCTAATATTGGGGTTAGACCCATTCCCCACTAAATTTTTTCCCCTGAAAAAAATATGAAGTCGAATTTTTGATATCACACACAGATTTTGAGATACATGCAAATTATGTTTCAGGGCATTTTTGAGGCACATTTTTGGGCACTTTTGGGCACTTTTTGGGGTTGTTTCATAACCCCTCAATTTGTTGATTGCTTGCCAACCCCATCCTAGGTGATTGATTCATCACTCCTCCATTAGATATGGTGAACTTACAACACAATAGATACTTCTCTTGAAACCAACACATACATATCACCATTTCATCATCATCAAGTCACTTAACTCATATGCTAAGAATTAGGCCTTCAACAACTGAAGATACATTATCTGGACATTTCATCAAATACTTGGTGGGTGTGCAATACCGGTGTAAAATCATGCAATTCAAGAGTGAAATCATGTAAGAAATCTTAAAGTAAATCATTCCACTAGTACCTGGTAACACCATCATATAATATACATCAAAACCCTTAATTAAATATCAAGTTAAATAAAAGATTCATAGCTTAAAACATGCTAAAATAGTCATACTTTTACAAAATCCCAACATAATTCATAGTTAAATTCATAATAGACGACCCATAGGTAAAATCAACTTAGAAACATGGAATTTGTGTAAAAGGGAAGCTTTGGAACCATGGGTGAAAGGACCCAATGGTTCAAACTTACATACCTTTACTTTGGAGGATTCTTGATGAAAATTGGAAATGGAGACTTAAAGCTTGATTGAAATCCTTAGGATCCGAATAAGTTTTGGGACTTGAATTTTAGGGTGAAATATCTGTCTAAGTGTTGGAGAGAGTATTGGGAATATTTTGTATGATATGAAGGTGAAATATGACTAAGTATAGCTAGTTTCACATATGGAAGGACATAGGCCAAAGACATAAAGCCTTGGACCAAATAGCGAAAATTGATAACATTTTAACACTAGTTCATGCCTAGTTGCGTTGCGCCATGGGCGTGGATCAACACTAGATAAGGAAATTTTTGGATTTTGAAATTGTGATTTGATTTCTCTAAAATCAGGGTTAGACCCATTCCACACTTAAGTTTTTCCCCTGATCAAGATTATGAAGTTGGATTTTTGATATCACGCATGAATTTTGAGATATATGGAATTATGATTCCAGGTAATTTTTTGTGTTGTTTCAATTGTCATCCCCTCTGTGGCTAGTATATCTCTACAAAAAAAATTGGTGTGTCCTCAATTTAGGGGACAATGTCTTTGATCTTATGCTATGTATAAAGACTTTCTTTCCTTTATTGTATGTTTTAACTATTACGGTGAGCCTGGTTGATTGTCTTGGCCCCCGCTAAGTTCTATATTAAAAGGTGTTATTGGACAAGTTTGTAATGATGTTATAAGCTTGAATTCCTTTGACTCTTTTGATATTTTGTGAAATAAAGGATTTTTCCTAGTCCCTTTGCCCTTATTTCTATTCTTTCATTGTTGTTTAATTACTTCTGAGACCAAGGATATGTAATGATATGTTAAGAAGCTTGATTGGGGTCCCTTCGAGTTCCTTATTTGTTGTGTCATGTCTAGGCCCTAGGGTTGGATAGTGAAAAATATGGTATCAGAGCACTGGGTTGTTGATGGTCCTCGACGTCCAACACACCACATTGATTAGAGTCTTATTCATTGTTGTGTTGTGCACTACAACTATGAGTAAGAGGCTATGAGATGTTCTAGGAAATGTTTCCCTTCTTCTTGCTACGTTTCCTGCTATAGAAGTTAAGTAATATTTTCCAGTAACAACTGTTCTTTGCTATTCTAGACCATGCTTATCACTAAATGAAGAAGAGCCCACACACCCGAGGAGCATCCAACTCTTTGAGAACTCTCCGGTGCTTTCACTTTGCTAGCTCAAGTCATGGCTAATCAAACCAATCAAGGGGGCTAAGCCCCTCATATTCCTACTTTGGCATCTCAGGTAAGGGACCTTATGAGGATGAACCTACCAAAGTTCTATGGGTCTAAAGTGATGAGGACCCTTTAGAATTTATTGATGAGAGGTACAAAGTGTTAGCTATTATGGGTGTTAGGTCAGAGTAGATGGCGGAGTTGGCAGCTTACCAACTCAAGGGGGTGGCTCAAATATGGTATTCTCAATGGAAAGAGGAGAAGGGGAACAACAATGTGATTCATTGGGAGGAGTTTAAGGAGGCATTTCTCAATTGGTTCTTTCATCTTGAGCTTAGGGAGGCCAAAATAATAGAGTTCATGAATTTGAAGCAAGGATCTATGAGTGTGAAGGAGTATGCCCTCAAGTTCAACCAACTTTCTAAGTATTCTCTGCACTTGGTTGCCAATACGAGGTCTAGAAATAACAAATTTATGATGGATGTATCAGATTTTGTGAGTGAGGAGTGTTGCTCCCCTATGTTGATTAGTGATATGGATTTGTCTCGCCTAATGATATACGCCGAACAAATGGAGGGGAAGAAGTTGAGGAAAAAAAGGAGTGATGAGGCCAAAAGGGCTAGTTTTGATAGTAAGTTCTAAGGTCTCAAAAGTGGCCAGTTTCATCAAGGCCAAGGGTCTACTCAAGCTCCTAATAGACGATTTGCCAATGACTACCCAAGGGCCTAAGGTGATGGTGGTGTGGTACCTAATGCTATCTATCCAAAATGTTGCAGGGGTCATGGTGGCCTATGTTTGAGGGATGCAAATGCTTTTTTGATTGTCGGGAAGTGGGTCACAAAAAGGTTGATTGTTCTCGAAATCAAAACAAGGGTAAAAATGTTCTTCCATGAGGCCGGGGTGCTAATGTGGTTTTTCGGTGATAGGAGGCCAAGAAGATCGTCCCCTAAGGCACAATCGATTCTATGCACTCCAAGGGAGACAAGGGATTGACCAGGTGCCTATTGTCATCATTGGTATGTTAAGAGTCTTTGATTTTGATGTGTATGCACTTATAGACCCTGGTGCCACTCTTTCTTTTGTTACTCATTTTGTTGCCAAAAAGTTTCATGTTGAGCCTGAATTGTTATAAGTCTTATGAGGTGTCTACTCCCATTGATGCATCTATTATTGCTAGAATGGTCTACAGAAATTATGCCATTTGCACTTTGCATAAAATATTGCCTTATGATCATGTTGAATTGGATATGGCAGATTTTGATATCACTCTTGGGATAGTTTGGTTGCATGCATATTATGCCTCTATTGATTGTCAAACCCGTAGGGTCAAATTTTAATTCCCAAATAAATCCGTCCTTGAGTGGAAGAGTCATACTGTGGGGTCAAGAAAAGGTTTATCTCTTGTATTAAAGCCCAAAAGTTGATCTCTAAGGAATGTCTGTATCTTTTAGTGAGGGTTAGAGATGTTGAGTCTGAAGTCCTTCCTATAGAGTCGGTTCCGGGTTAGTGAGTTTCTTGATGTCTTTCCAAATGACCTTCTTGGTGTTCCTCCTAAAAGAGAAATAGACTTTGGTATAAGCCTCTTTCCTGATACTCAACCCATTTCTGTTCCCCCTTACCGTATGGCCCCGGTGGAGTCAAAGGAGTTGAAGGCGCAATTGAGAAACTTGTTGGAAAAGGGTTTTGTTAGGCCTAGACAATCATCTTACTAGTTTTGTTTGTGAAGAAGAAGATGGGTCCCTTAGAATATGTATTGACAATCGATAACTGAATAGATTCACCATCAAGAATAAGTTTCCTCTACCAAGGATTGATGATTTATTTGACCAACTTCAAAAGGCTAGTTACTTCTTTAAGATTGATCTTTGGTCCGGGTATCATCCATGAAGGTGAGGGAGTGAGACATTCCCAATACATAACCACTTCTCTAAGATTGATCTTCGATTCGGGTTTCATCAAGTGAAGGTGAGGGACTGTGATATTCCCAAGATGGCCTTTTGGACTAGGTGTGGGCATTATAAGTTTGTTATGATGTCTTTTGGGTTAACCAATGCACTGGCTATCTTCATGGATCTTATGAATATGGTCTTTAAACCCTTCCTTGATTTGTTTATGGTGGTCTTCATTAATGATATCTTTATCTACTCTCATGGTGAGGAGGAGTATGTGAGTCATTTGAGGGTGGTGTTGCAAATATTGAGGGAAAAGAAGTTGTATGCCAAGTTTGAAAAATGTGAATTTTTATTAAAGGAGGTTACCTTTCTAGGTCATATGGTATCGGGGGATGGTATTAAGGTGGATTCAAAGAAGATGGATATGACTAAAAATTATCCTAGACCATTGACCCCATCGAACATTAGAAGTTTCTTGGGCTTAGCGGGTTACTATCAAAGATTTATGGATAGGTTCTCTTCTATTACTTCTCCCATGACTATGTTGACCCAAAAGAATGCTAAGTTTGTGTGGACCAATGAGTGTGAAAAGAGTTTCCAAACCTTAAAGGATAAGCTTATCTCTGCTCTTATCTTGTCTCTATCGAAAAGGTTGGAAGGGTTTGTTATGTATTATGATGCTTACCGGATTGGTTTAAGTTATGTTTGGATACAAAATGGTAATGTGATATCTTATGCATCTAGGCATTTTATGGTTCATGAAAAAAATTATCCTACTAATGATCTTGAATTGACCACCGTGGTATTTGCTTGAAAGATTTGGCATCATTATATATATGGGGTGAATGTTGATGTGTTTATCGATCATAAGAGCCTCCAATATGTGTTCAGTCAAAAAGATCTCAACATGCAACAACGAAGGTGGTTAGAGCTTCTTAAGGATTATGATATGTGTACATTATCATCCCAATAAGTCTAATGTTGTGGCAGATGCTTTGAGTAGGGTGCCTATGGGTAGCATAGCTCATGTTGATGATGAGAGCAAAGAGGTGGCTAGAGAGGTCCATCTGTTGGCTAGATTGGGGGTTAGGTTGGAAGAGGTTGATATTATTGGTGTTGTGGTTGCTGATGGTTCAAAGTCTTCCTAAGTTGATGAGGTAAAAGCAAAGCATGATCTTGACCCCTTCTTGTTAGAATTAAATTACCTTGGTAAGAGATGGCAAGGTGGAGGTTTTCTCCCAATGGGGAGATGGTGCCCTTAGGTACCAAGGGAGGTTGTGTCTGTGTTGTGTTAATGGCTTGAAAGAGAAAATTCTTGATGCTACTCATAATTCTTCCTATTCTGTTAACCCTGGTTATACAAAGATGTATAGAGATTTGAGGGATGTGTTTTGGAAGGGAGGTATGAAGAGAGACTTTGCCAAATTTGTATTTGGTTATCGTAGTTGCCAACAAATCAAAGCCGAGCATCAAACATCGGGAGGCCTAACCCAAGATACAGAGATACATACTTGGAAGTGGGAGGAAATTAACATGGATTTTGTAGTTGGTTGACTAAGACTAGAAAGGGTTTTGATTCTATTTGGGTTGTAGTTGATAGAATGATAAAGTCAGCTCATTTCCTACCGATTAAGACTATTTATGGGGCCAAAGACTATGCTAAATTATACATTCATGAGTTCGTTAGATTACATGGACTGCCCTTGTCTATCATATCGGATCATGGTACTTAATTCACTTCTCATTTTCTGAGTCCTTTCAAAGTGGTCTTGGAACAAAGGTTACACTTAGTACGACCTGTCACCCTCAAACAGATGGCCATGCCGAAAGAACTATCAAAACTCTTGAGGATATGCTTAGGGTTTATGTATTGCAGTTTAAGCATAGTTGGGATGAACATGTTCTATTGATTGATTTTTCTTATAATAATAGCTATCATTTTAGCATTAGTATGACTCCTTTTGAGGCCCTCTATGGTAGACGTTGTAGGTCCCTAGTTGGATGGTTTAAGGCAAGGGAAATGGTATTGTTGGGTCCGAATCTATTCATGGAGGCTATGGGGAAGGTAAGGTTGATTAGAGAAAGATTGAAAACAACCATGAATTTAAAGTTGGTGATTAGGTCTGTTTGAGGGTATCACCCATGAAGATTGTGGTTCGTTTTGGTAAGAAGGGCAAATTGAGTCCAAGATTTGTGGTTACTTATAAGGTGTTGAGTAGGATTGATTGAGTGGCCTATGAGTTGGAGTTGCCTAGTGAAATGGACTTGGTTTATTCGGTCTTTAATGTATCCATGTTGAGGAAATGTATGGGTGATCCGAATGCTATTGTTCCATTAGATGTTGTGGGTGTTGTTGAAGATAACTGGATGTATGAAGAGCTTCAAGTAGAGATCTTTGATAGACAAGTGAAGAGGTTGAGGAAAAAGGATGTGTCTACCGTTAAAGTCCTTTGGAGGATTCAACAAGTTGAAAGTGCTACATGGGAGGCCGAGGCGGACATGCAAAAGTGATATCCCTATCTCTTCCATTCTACTCAAGCCTAAGGTACCAATTCTAAGTTCCCTATGTGATTTCAAGTATTATGTTTCAGGCCCTACGCCATTTGCATGCATTCATGTTTATATTGACAAGTTCACGACTATTTTGACCATTATGTTTAGCATTTTAAAAATGGTGTTTAATTGTATTGATGCATTCTTGTTGGGGTTGATTTATTCATAATTACTCTTCCTATAGACGTTTCTTTAACATTCAGGGACTAATGTTCCCAAGGAGGATATATTGAAACGACCTTAAAAAGAGACCAAAAACATGCCTTGGAAGTGCCAGAAATCGTAATTTTCATATATCTCAAAATTCGTGCATGATATCAAAAATCCAACTTTATATTCTAGTTCAGGGGGAAAATTGAGTGGGAAATGAGTATAGCTGAAATTTTAGAGGACTCGTAGCGAAAAATGAATTTTGCCAATTTTCAATTCTAGAAGCAGTACCTATTGCGGAGCAATGTATTTTGTTGCCAAATTTTTTATCTTGGTCCATGACTTTGGGGTCTTAGGCCTAAGTCTTCACATGTTTAAAAACACCTATACTTAGCCATATTTCACCTTCATCTCATACAAAACATTCCCCAATACTCTCTCAAACACTTAGACAAATATTTCTCTCAAAATTCAAGTGCCAAATCTCACTCCAGATCTTAAGGATTTCACTCTAGCTTCAAGTTCTCTCTCAATCTTCATCAAGGAATTCTCCCAAGGTTATGATACGTGGGTTTCAACCTTTGGGTCCTTTCAGCCATGGTGCCCAAGCTTTCTTTTTACTTAAATTCCATGTTTCTAAGTTGATTTACTTTTGGGTCTTACTTATTATGAATTTGACTATGAACTAAGTTGGGGTTTCATAAAAGTGTGATTGTTTAAGCATGCTTTGAGCTATGAATCTATGATCTATTTAGACATTTGATGAAGGGGTTTGATGTATATTTCATGAGGGTATTACCAAGTGGTGGTGGGTTGATTTACTTCAAGATTTCTTGCATGATTTTACTCTTTAATTGCAAAGTTTTACACTAGCAGTACACACCTACCAAATATTTGATAAAATGTCTGGTTTGGGGTTCTTGATCTATTGATGGACCAATGCATGTCCTATGACTTTAATGACTTTATAATGACGTCAAGATGATATATATGTGTTGATTTCATGAAAAATATCTATAGTAGTGCAAGTTGACCACACTTAGTTTAGGGGGTGCTAGACCTCATTCACCATCGATGGCGGGGTAGAATTCACCATCAACGAATTGAGGGATTTATACCTCAATCACCATGGATGGTGTGATGCAATTCACCATTAACCAATTAAGGGGTTGATACCTCAATCACCATGGATAGCAGGGTGTAATCCACCATCAACCAATTGAGGGGTTGATACCTCAACAACCATGGATGGTAGGGTATAACAACCCATCATAATGTTGATCTGTTAATGCACATGTAATATTTTCTATGTACGCATGTTTTACTTCAAGCATCACTCATGCATGCCATGATGCTATATACTCATTTTATTTCCTAATTATGCATTTTGATTATGTTGTCTATCTCTTGTTCCATTACATCCTACTTACTTACTAAATTCAAATGTACTAACAGATACACTATGTCTACATGATGTTACCATGTAGGAACTAGAGCTCCTCACGATCATTCTTATCTTCCTGGTGGCTAGTACTATCTCTACAAAGCAAGATGGTGAGTCCTCAATTTTGGAAACAATGTCTTTGATCATATGCTATGTTTAAAGACTCTCTTTCCTTTATTGTATGTTTTGACTATGAGGGTGAGCCAAATATCTTGTCTTGGACCCTGCTAAGTTCTATATTTAGAGGTATTGTTAGACAAGTTATGTAATGATGTTATAAGCTTGACTACCTTTGGCTCTTTTGATAATTTATGAAATCAAGGATTTCCCCTAGTCTCTTTGCCCTTATTTATTGTTGTTTGATAGCTTCTACAACCAAGGATGTGTAATGATAATTTAAGAGGCTTAATTGGGGTCTATTCAGGGTCTCCATTCACCGTGTCACGTCTAGGCCCTAGGCTTGGGTCGTGACAGAAGCACCACATAGGTGCTTATGGGAGGAATTTATGTGCCTGCTTTAGGTGTGGTGACAAGAATCACAAGGTTGCGGGTTGTCCTAAGAATGCTCAAAGTGGACAAGGTCAAGTAGCACAAGGTGGGCAAGGCTAGTAAAGGGCTCCATAAGGTGTTTCCCAAGGAATTTTAGGTTCTTCATCGGCTCTATATGTTCTGATTGGTACATTAAAAGTGTTTGATCTTGATGCTTATGCTTTACTTGACCCAGGTGTTAATTTTTCTTTTGTGACTCTTCTGTTGGCTGTCAATTTTGGTCTGATTCCTGAAATTTTAATGGAGCCCTTTTCACTTTATACTCCTGTAGTTGAATCCATTGTTGCTCATAGAGTTTATTGAGGTTGTCCTATTTCTGTGTTGCATGAAGTGTTTCTGTATGATTCTGATGTTCAATTTTGATGTGATACTCCTCTGTTATCCTGTGTTATACTCCCGCTCTTGAGATGTTCGATTTTGATGTGATTCTTACGATGTATTGGTTGCATACATCATATGCATCTACAGATTGTAGAGCCTGGAAGGTTAAGTCCCAACTTCCTGCAGAGCCTGTTCTTGAATTGAAGGGTAGTGACTTCGCTATTAAGGGTCGATTCATATCCTACCTTAAGGCTCAAAAGATGATCTCCAAGGGGTATATGATGTGCTACCAAAATACAGCACATTTGATGCCTAAAACATAGGATTTTTGTATGTTTTTAATGCGACTTTGTAAGGTTTTTATGTGTTTTTATGTTTATTTTTGCAGAAAATACAAGTTGGTTGTTACAGATTTTGTTGATTCTGAAGTACTAAGGGCCTCACTACGAGTCGTAGTCCAATGTATGAGTCGTAGAGGTTGTTTGTAGCAATTAACAATGTCCAAAAATAAATTCTGAAAATGTGAAGTTTAGCCATACAAGCTCAAGGTACGAGTGGTAGTCCTCTCTACGACTCATAAAAGGGGGCCTTGTAGCAATTAACAATGTTGATTAAAATTGGACCAAGAAAAGCAAGAGTGGACTAAAAGAAGGTACTACGAGTTGTTGATAAGACTATAACTCATAGAGGTGGACGTAGTAATGAAGTCCAAAATGCCAAGTGCTTACCATAAAAGCCCAATTACCGCTTGTAGGTCACCCTACAAGTCATAACTACGAGCCGTTGCAAATGCCAACCAGATTTTCTAATTATTTTAAGGAACTTTTTGTAAATAATACAAGTTAGGGTTCTAGGAAGAGATTTTTCGAAGAGCTTTTCATTATTCTTAGAATATTGTAGAGAGGGTTTTGGAGAGAATTTTTAGGATTTTAATTTTAGACTCAAATTGGGGGATTTAGATTCCATTGTGGATTAACATCATTATTCAAGCTTGTGATTCTAATTTCAAAGAGGTAGAGTATATTCAGAATGAGAGGAGAAGAGATCCTAGATTTGGTGACAAGGGCTCGCCAAGTGTTGAGGAATTTTAATGGTTTAAGATGACTTAATAGCGTTGCAACATATAGTAAATCTTCCATGTCTTCCTATTTCATTGTTGATATATATGCCCAAGCCATAAGTGGCTAAACCCACAACTTGGGGATGTGGGAACCATGAGTTCTCGTCTTGCATGTATTGGGTATTTGCACGTATTATCCATTTTCCATCATTTTTCTTGTTGTTTAATGATGACAAACATTAAACCCCACCTAGTGTCATGATCCCGATCAAGGTAATAATGAATAGGACCAGGAAATGGGTGACAAAATTCTATTGATCTATTCTCATCTAATCAGCCAAACCCAGCCAAGGAGAGGTTGACTGGGATAATAGATAATGGTTAGTTTGGCATACTATGGTAGCCGACCAAGCATCATAGTGAAATTCGACCTTCACCTTTGCCCAAGGGCTGGAAGAACTTAAGTTACCATCCTATATGCAATGTCCTAATTTAGGTTGTCTTATCTGGGGTGTTTGAGTTATTGAATTAGGGGAATCACAATTTCCCAAGTTTCTCAACAATATGATTGTCTCTACATTTTGTTAGTATAGTTTTATTTGCTACCAACCATTGCAAACCCCCCCCCCCTTCTTGAAAATAGATTTATTTGATTCTTGAATTGATTGTTGGTGAATCAATGCGGCAAAACCACAAATTTCCTTTGTATTCAACCACAACCTATGATTAGGTTTTATATTTGACAATGATCGCTTTATCCTCAAAGTGAGAGGTTTTGTTTGAACATGGTCAAAATTAATGGCACCGTTGTCGGAGAATATGATGAAGTTTTTATTTGATTTCACTAGTAGTTAATTCAAGTGTTGATATCTCCATTCTCTTGTATTTTTTTTTTGCTTTTGTTTCTATTAGTTCTTTTTGTACATGTATATTGGGGTTCTAACCCTTTTTGCTTCATCCAATACAAATATCCAACAAGCTATCAAGCATATGGCTGGAGAGAAGCTTATTATCAGAAGTGATCTATTCCAATCACTACAAAGTCATGCTCTATTCTATGGTCAGCCATCAGAAGATCCACACGATTATCTATAAATATTTGCACAAGTGTGTAGGGACATTTTTGGAACGCAGCATCCATCTATAGATGTTATGGTACTTCAGACATTCCCAATGACCTTAGAAATGATGCTGCAATCTGGTGGTCTTAACTCCCTAAAGATGTATGAACCAATTGTGTGGACGTAAAGTGGGCTTTCCTAGCAAGGTTCTATGTTAGACCAAACAAGTTTAAACTTCAAGACCGAATCCTTAACTTCCAGCGAATTCTAGGTGATTCGTTAAGTACAACATGGGAGTGATATAAAGAATGCATGTGAAGGTATCAGGATTATGGTCTATCGAATGAATTATTGGTGGCAAGTTTTTATGGAACACTGAACTCAAAATAGCAAGGTGAGGTTTATGCTCTACTAGGAGGAGAATACTTACCCTTTTTAAGGAAATTGTTTGCTGAAGTTACCGAACATATGAAGAAATTGGTTGCTATTCATTAAGTATACAAGCTAATGAATGAGCAACAAGCTGCTTACATAAGTACAATCCGGTGGAAAATCTGGCTAAGAGGGAGAAAGTGGCCTGAACATGTGATTTAGATTACCTTATTACCAATGCATTGGAGATGGAAGCTCTAAGGATGAGAACATGTTCGCCAAGCTGATAGAGAGAATGGATGCACAAGAGAAAATCTTGTCGAAAATCAAGGTTGATGTTATTAAGATAAACTATAAAGTTGACCAACATACGTTGGCAATCCAACAACTCAATAACAAATTCAAACTTGTTTCTATGGAACTAGAGTATATTCAGAATGAGAGGAGAAGAGATCCTAGATTTGGTGACAAGGGCTCGCCAAGTGTTGAGGAATTTTAATGGTTTAAGATGACTTAATAGCGTTGCAACATTAAATTAGGCGCTACTTGGAAGGCAACCTAAGATGTTTATTAATGCTTTGGTTTGTTGTTTATTTTATTGGTAATTTGTGAGTTTTTTAATGGTAGCATTTTGATTATGTATTGATGTTTTTCTAAGACATTGAATTTGTTGTAAAGTGGTGTGATGGTGTATTTTCAGAAAATGGTGCAAGTTTTGAACAAAGTGGAAATATTGCAGAAAATAGCATTTGAAGTAGCCTCTATGACCCAGCATATGAGCCGTGTAATAGAGTACGACTCGTAGTTATGCCTTTTAGAGAGTAATAGTGATTAGTTAATTTAGCACTCACACTAAGAGCCAACTTTATGACTCATAGTCCAAGCTTCAAGTCGTAAATGGGGTTCGTAGTGCTCAAGTATTTTTTAAAATTTTTCTAACTATTGAGTGGCCTATGAGACAAAGACCTATGGGCCCTACCTAAAGCTACGACCCATAGTTAGGGTTTTGTAGACCTAACATACTTAAAATTTTAAAAATTACCCGGCACCTTTATAAAGGTTTCAAAATCATTTTGACCCTAAATCTTTAACCCAAATCTCAAAAATTATCCCTTAATCCTTCTCCCACTACCCATCGATAAATATTTTCGGCCACCCAATCATTGTACTGGCTAGTATCACCGGTTGCTAGGGTTTTGCTTCTCTTTTCCTTATTCTTTTGCTCAGTGTAGTGCATCATTTCCAATGGTATGTTTCCTGGTTAATTATCATACTCAAAATATACTTTACTTTGAATCTCTTGAATGAGTATGTGGTTGAAATTGTTGCCAACATTGTTGATTGTGAGATATGATACAATTGAGAAAGAATTAGGGAAATTATCGAATGGGATTCATTGAAATTAACCCTAGTTGTAGAAATTATCCTTGTTGTTATAATTTGATGGTCATGCTATGTTATGTATTGTGGATTAAGTGCAAAAGATTCGGTTCTGATTGTTGATTGATTTGCAAAATAATGGTAGCATGACAGAATTGTGATTAGTGCATTATTATTGGATTTGTTGTGTGGATAAATGAAATGCCCTAAAAATGTACTTCGGAATGCCCATAATCGTAATTTTTATATACCTTAAAATTCATACGTGATATTAAAAATTTGATTTTATATTCTCGATCAGGGGAAATATTGAGTGGGAGATGGGTATAAATCGGATTTTAGAGGACCCATATCGAAAAATAAATTTATCTAATTTTTGATTTCCAAAGAGCATCCGCGCTCTGGCCGCGATGTGCCAAGGGCCCGAAGAAGTATAAAATCCTCCTTTATGTATCGTATGCACCCAAGGGCATTGGGTTCATAGCCCCATGCCCACTAAAACATTAAATCACCCATACTTGGCCATTTTTTAACTCTATATTTCACAAAGCCCTCTCTCAAACACCTCTAAGACTATCAATTTCTCATACAAATCTAAGGATCTCAAGACCAATTTTAGAACTCAAAGATTCATGTCAAGCTCCAAGACTACTTAACGTTCACCTCTAAGAAATCAAAGCTTAAGTTATGTGTGTTTCATCCATTGGGTACCTTTCACCCATGGAGCCCAACCTTCCCTTTTTATGGAAATTGCATGTTTCCAAGTTGTATTACCTATGGGTATCTTCTATTATGAATTATGAGCATAATTATGTTGGGATTTTATGAAATATTGATTGATTATGCATGACTATCTATTTCAAGCTTGTACCATGAATTGATTTTCTCTATTGAGACTATGCATGTTTTCAGCTATGAAACTATAAACTATTATGAGCTTTGGTGATGGATTTCAAGGTACCCTAAATGAGGGTTTTACTACATGTTGGTGTGTTGATTTGAATTTAGTTTACTCATCTTATTTCACTCTTGAATTTCATGATTTAGAATAAGTATCATGAACCCACATATGTTTGATAAAATGTCAAGTCAGGAATTCTCAACTTATTGATGATCTATTACATGACTTATAAGTCAAGTAATGTCGTGATGATGAAGGGCTTTCAAGTAGGTATTGGATTCATGAAAAGCATCTATGATTTTATAAGTATCAAGTTAAGCCCTATTTCAAAATTTTAACCTCTTGTGAGCCATTAATGTTAAAGCAAGGGTTCATGTATGATTAAGATCTACTCTCATGTTCAAGTTAGGGTTAGTATTAGTGGTCAAGCATGTTTCAAGAGATACTCATATCATGTTTCAATGTTTCTTACATGTTATACAAGTTATTATTATTTCAAGTATTCCATGGGATTTGACTTAGCACCAATTGAGGCTTAAGATGGAGGCTCGCCTCAAGGGGTCCTTATATAAAGTTTTTAGTCTCTATACTTATTTGCCACCATAGGCTTATGATTATTACCCTTGCTACACTAGTGGATCCATCTAGTCATGTTATCATGTTTGGTTTGCCTTTGCAAGTAGACCAGACCTAGCCGGAGGGTGTCATACCTGTCCACCTTACCGAGGGGTTGTCATGCCTTGGATTCGAAGTTCTAGCTACTTGGTCTATATCAGATGAGGTTGCTTCCCACATATGTATGCTCTATATATTGTACAAAATGAATGTTTTACAAGCATGTTTTACTATGAGTATTGATCATGCATTCCATATTGAGATTATATATCTATTGTTTATGATTATACATTTTGACTATATTGTCTTATGTTTTGTTGCATTGTATCCCGCATACTTAGTACATTCAAATGTACTCATGCATACTCTATGCCTACATGATACTACCATATAGGGACCAGAGAACCTTTTTATCATCCTCCACGTGGCTAGTTGATACTTCGGAGATAAGCTTTGGTGAGTCCTTATGTCCAAATACACTATCTACATTACTCTTGCTATTTGAGACTTCTTTATGCTAAAAACATATTATTATGAGGGTAAGCCCAGAAAGTGTTTTGGCCCTCGCTTTATTCCATGTTAGAGATTTTATTTTATATTATGATGTACTTATGCCATGAGCTTGACTCTTTATGTTTTTATGAATATCAAGATTTCCCTTAGTCTCGCTTCCCTTTTTTATATCTCTTGTTGTTGTTTATTTTGCTTCCGTGACCAAGGATATGTGATTGGTATACTAAGAGGCTTGTTTGGCGTCCCTTCGGGTTCTCATTCATCTTGTCACATCTAGGCCCTAGGCTTGGGTCACGACAATAAATTCTTGATTTATTTATGGAGCAATTCCCTAAATCTTTATGTCTGTGTTTGATTGAACTTTGTGTGATTTGGGAATAGTTGTTTGAAGAATATGCATGAATGAGTTGGGGAAAATTGCAATTTGAATATGATCTGACTATTGAAAGTATGATTGATGGGATAAATTATTAGTGCAACCATGTTGGGGGTATGGGTTATTTTGTGCTCATGTTTTGAATGATGAAAACTTGCTTTAATTCTATTTAATTCTAGTTGGAATATTGTTTGAAGTTCGTGCGGTGAAATGATAGGTACTTCAGCTACCTATTATTCCCTACTACGGGAGTCTCCTACAACTCGTAGAAGGGTCTACGAGTTATAGCTGCCTCTTGTAGAGAATAACAGTGACCTAAGGATGAACACTTACCATACGAGACCCACCTACGGGTCTTAGTTTCCTCTATGAACTGTAGTGGGGTCTCGTGGACCTAAGCTTGTATTAAATTTTATAAATTGAAACCTTGTACGAGACTAGTCTACAACCCGTAGTCAAGGTTATGAGTTATAACTGCGTCTCGTACCTAGTTTTAATAGTTAAAATTATTATGCACCTGTGGACTACGAAGCCACAGTATGGCTTGTAATCTCCACTACAAGTCGTACTAGGGTCTCGTACCTGCCACCTGCAACTGATACGGTGTTGATTTTCCTGTGTTTTCTTTTGTTTTTATTTTATTGTGTTGAATGAATTGAGGCTGCTCATTGTTTGTTTGTGCTCAATTTCAAGTAATATGGCCCCCAAAATGAAACCTATAGTAAAAAGGGTTGTAAATACAAATCTTATGGATGAGAAGTCCGAAAATGAACAGTCAAGTGGATCGAATGAGATCCACAATGTCTGCATCGACCTCGAGGCACAGTACCTCAGACTAGGGCAGCTGTTGCATGAGCTGTCAGACCCAATTGCAAAATGTTGGTTCCTCCCAGTCTAATGAGGAGGGATATGGTAATAGGTCTAAGGGGAATTCATGCAGATGACTCCTTCTGGTTCAGAGTCTGATTCAGATAAGGCACCTCAGCTGAGAGGACATGCCAAGGCCTCTATCGCCCCATCTATTTCTCCTATGGATCCAAATTATCATAGATGGTGTGTAGAGGGTATAAAGAAGATTTTTTATGGTGGATTAGCGCCAAAGGGATAGGTTAAAATGGTCTAATAATTCTATAAGGAACCTGGGTTGGTGAATACAGACCTGATCCATGTCCTAGTACTAGAGGGTGAGATAAGACGACATGGGCTCACATGGTTGATGGACAAGCTGGGCAAGTACTCCTCGCTTGTAGTGCAGAAATGTTATGCAACTTATGCAGTTACTGTTCTACATGACCTTCCCAAGTGGAAGAAGGCTCTCGATCAACCTCGATTGAGAGAGGTATTACTTAGAGGCAAGCAAGACGACATCTCAGAGGAGATTATCCGCCGCATGCAGTTTTGTCCTATATATAGAGCACCAGAGTCTACAACTGAGTTTGATCGGTAAATTAGGTAGATTAGATAGGTTGTTATTTCTAGGAGTGTGGACCAAGGGATGGAGCTCTTAAGAAAGGTTCCTAGTCAGATTACTGAGCATGGACCAAAGCCTACATGGCTCACGACACATTTAGCATTTAGAGCCTATTGTGATCCCTCTCCTTTCCCGCTAAGTTTTGGTGGGCTATTATCAGGTCTCTCATCCAATCCACTTTCACAGATAATGTTATTACATTGGAGAGAGTTGTACTATTGGCCAATATCTTAGATGGCTACGACATTGATTGGGCCCTAGTCTGCCACAACCCAAGCCTAGGGCCTTGATGTGACACGGTGAATGGGAACCTGAAGAGACCCCAAACAAGCCTCTTAGTATACCATTCACACATCTTTGGTTGCTAAAGCAAAATAAACAATACAAGAGATATAAATGAGGGAAGTGGGACTAAGGAAACTCTTGATATTTATAAAAGCATACAAGTGTCAATGTCATAGCATAAGTACATCAAGAAGCGGGACTAAGGGAAAGTTCTTTCATAAACATAGGAGAATAAGAGAGTCAAGCTCATAAGCATAAATACATCATAATATCTAACAACACCTCTAACTTGTAATGAAGCAGGGGCCAAGACACTTTCCGGGCTCACCCTCACAATAACAGGTGTTCAACATAAAGAAATATCAATAACAAGGGTAGCATAGATAGTGTCCTCTGACTTGAGGACTCACCAAAGCTTATCTTCTGAAGTACCAAATAAGCTACATATAGGACAATTGAGAGGTGCTCCGGTCCGTAAATGGTAATATCATGTAGGTATAGCGTATGCATTAGTACATTATAAGACAATATAGTCAAAATGCATAATCATAAATAATGGATAAGAATAATATCAATATGACATGCATGATCAATGACTGAAATAAAACATGTTTGTAAATCATACAACTTGTATAATACATATCACATATGTGGGAAGAGACCATTGTCACCACCCAAGCCTAGGGCCTAGACGTGACATGGTGTAAGGGTAACCCAAAGGGACCCCACGCAAGACTTTTAGCACATTATTACACATCCTTGGTCGCAGAAGCTATAATATACAAACAAGAATAGAAATAGGGGTAACTGGAGCTAAGGGACAACACTCAAATCATAACAACAACAGTCAAGAGAGAGGCAAGCTTATAACATTACACATGAAATGTCCAACAATACCTCTAATACATAGATAAGAGCAGGGGCCAAGACAAGCAACCAGGCTCACCAGCATAGTTGATATTTACATAAAATAAAGGATAGTCTTAAAACATAACACGATATTATAAGCAACGTCCTCGGAATAGAAGACTCACTAACAAGCTTGAGTGAAGCATACTAGCCATGTGGATGGGGATGCTCAAGCGGGGCTCTAGTTCCTACATGGTGACATCATGTAGGCATAAAGTATGCATTAGTATATTTGAATATACTAAGTATGTAGGATACAATGCAACAAGTGATAAAAATCGTAATAGGAGTGACCATTATTAGTGCAATCCAAGGC
Organism: Solanum virginianum; assembly: GCA_000787875.1. Lineage (NCBI taxonomy): Eukaryota > Viridiplantae > Streptophyta > Magnoliopsida > Solanales > Solanaceae > Solanum > Solanum virginianum. Next base: position 52,313 of record DF358482.1, read on the forward strand.
CTACCACCTCCTTGGAGAGGCACATAAGGTACAAACCGCTTCATGTGGTTGATGAGGTACGAACCCCCTAATATTGATGATGAGTACCAACTCCCAACATGGTGATCGAGGTACAAACCCCCTAACATTATTGCATGAGCCTGCCACCTCTCGAGCAAGGTGATCGAGGTACAAATCCCTCAACAAGGTTACCCGAGCCTACAACCTCTTGAGTAGGCTTGTTCATCCCTAACACTATAAAGATAATATCGTATAGATACATTCCTTTCATCACCATAATGTCATTCTTCGCATAAGACATGCATTAGACCTTCAATTCCTCATAAAATCATAACAAGACATTTTATCAAACACTTGGTTGATGTGTAGGGTTAGTGTAAAGCCATGCAATTCAAGAGTAAAATCATGCTAGAAAATTCATTGTAAAACTATCAATAGATACTTGGTAACACCTTCAGACAATACACACCAAAACCCATCATGAAATATAACATTAGATCTTAGATTCATAGCTTCAAACATGCTAAAATAGTCATAATTTCATGAAATCCCAATATAGTGTGCAGTGAAATTTATAATAGATAAGACCTATGAGTAAACCAACTTAGAATCACGCAATTTTAGGCAAAAGAGAGCTTGGGCATCATGAGTGAAAGGGACCCATGAAAGAAATACACATACGTTAGCTTTAGAGAATAGCTTGATAAAGATTAGAGATGGAGATTTGAAGCTTGAGTGAGAACCTTGAAATCCGGATAAGTTTGAGAATTGAATTTAGGAGATGAAATATTGGCCAAGTGTTTAAGTGAGTATTTGGGATTGCCTTGAATGATATGAGGGTGAAATAAGGCTAAGTATAGATATTTTCACGTATGGGAACACTTAGGGCCAAGACCCAAGAGTCTTGGACAGAGATAGAAAATTGGCCATAAAAATGGACTAAGGCGCGCCCTTGGCGCATCGTGCCAGGGTGCAAAAATCTCTTTGGAAATTGCATTTTGCAATTTTAAATTTTTGATATGGTTTCTCTTAAATCGAGGATAGACCTATTTTACACTCAATTTGACCTCCTGAATAAGAATATTAAGTTTGATTTTTGATATCACGTACGGATTTTGAGATGTATGGAAATTACGATTCTGGGAACTTCTGAGGCATATTTTTGAATCCTTTTTGTGGTCGTTTCAACCATAACAAACATTGACCATGCGGGCTACTACTTGGAATTCAAAGTATGTCACCCCTTTCTAAGGTGATTGAGGCATGTTACCCCCTCAACAAGGTGATTGAGGTACGTCAACCCCAATAAAGTGATTGAGCATGTCACCCCACAACAAGGTTATTGGGCTGGTCACCCCCCAACAAGGTGATTAAGGTACATTACCCCTCAGTAAGATGATTAGGCATGTCACCCCCCAAGAAGGTGATTGAGGCATGTCACCCCCTTCACAAGGTGATTGGGCATGTCAACCCCAAATAAGGTGTGGCCTACTTGCAACATCTTAGATACATTTCATTAATTCAATGCATATGTGGAAGCCCTTAATCATCATAAAGTCACATGACATATAAACTATGTAATATGTCATCAATTACATGAAAATTCTTGTCAAGACATTTTATCAAACACTTGGTAGGATTATAATGCTTGTTAAAAATCATGCAATTCAAGAGTGAAATAATATGAGAAAACTCAAATAAAAGCAACCTACCTATACATAGTAAAACCCTCATATAGGATACCTTGGAAACCTTATTCAAATCTCATAATAGATCATAGTCTCATAGCTCAAAATTAAACATGCATAGTCTAAATAGGTAAAACCAATTCATGATATAAGCTTGAAATAGATATACATGCATAATCAATCAACATTTCATAAAACCCCAACATAATTTATAATCATAATATATAATAAGAGATACCCATAGATGATACAACTTGAAAAAAATGCAATTTTCACAAAAAGGAAGATTAGACTCCATGGGTGAAAGGATCCAATGGATGAAACCCACATACCTCAAACTTGGGTTTTCTTGAGATAAGCTTGAAGAGAATCCTTGAGTTCCAAAGTTAACCTTGAGATCCTTGAAATTTTAATGAGATGTTTGATTTAGTATTAAAGAGGTTTTTGTAAGGGTTTGAGTGATATAGATTTGAAAAATGGCTAAGTATGGGAGATTTCACGTGTAAATGGGCATGGGACTATGACCCCAATGCCCTTGGATGATAGAGAAAAATTAAGCAAAAAATTGTATTGGTCCACGATGCAGACCCTTCGCGGAGTAAAGAATAGCACTGATCCGTGCCTAGTCCGCGTCGTGGCCTGGTTGCGAATGCACACTATTTTACAAAAAATTACTGAAAATTAATTTTTGCTACTGGTCCTCTAAAATTTGGGTTATACCCATTGCTCACTCAATTTTGCCCCCTGATCGAGTATATGAAGTCAGATTTTCGATATCACGCAAAAAGTTTTAGATATACAAAAATTTACGATTATAGGCATTTTCAAAGCACATTTGGGGGCATTTCAATATCTCCCCCTTGGGAACATTCATCCCCGAATGTCAAAGAAACGTGAACAAGAGAAGTAATCATAAAGATTTCATCCTGACATGGATGCAAGAAATGCATTTAAAAATTATTTTCAAAAAGTCTCAAGATGAGTGTCACAAATCACTATAAACTTGTTATTATGAACATGAATGCATACAAAATGACATAAAGGCTGAATCATAAGACGTTAAATCGTATAGGGAACTTAAATTAGTACCTTCCGCTTGAGTATTGTCTAAAGGCATAAGCTATCACATTACCACTTTGCATCAAAACACACCGCAAACCAATTCTTGAGGCATCATAATATACAACAAACCATTCCACATGTCCGCCTTGGCTTCCCATGTGGCACTTTCAACTTATTGGTTCCTCTAAAGGACCTTGACAGAAGCTATATCTTTATTTCTCAACCTCTTCACTTGTCTATCAAAAATCTACACCGGGACCTCTTCATAGGTCAAATTATATTCTACAACACCCATAACATCCAAGGGAACTATAGCACTTGGGTCACCCATACATTTTCTCAACATTGATATATGGAAGATCGAATGAACCATATTCATCTCCATAGGAAACTCAAACTCATATGAAACCTTATCCACATTCCTCAAAACTCTATAAGGACCCACAAAGCTTGGGCTTAACTTCCCCTTCTTTCCAAATCAGACCACACCCTTTATGGTTGAGACTTTCAAGTAAACCTAATCATTAACCTTAAATTCAAGATCTCTTCTCCTCACATCAGAGTAGGACTTTTGTCTACTTTGGGCTGTTTTCAATCTCTTCCTTATCAACCTCTCCTTCTCCAAGGCTTCTATGACCAAATCCGGACCTAGCAAAGTCATTTCCCCCAGTTCAAACCACCCAACCAGGGACCTACAATGCCTACCATAAAGAGCTTCAATAGGAGTCATACCAACGCTTGAGTGGTAGATATTGTTATAAGAAGACTCAATGAGTGGAAGATGTTCATCCCAACTACACTTAAACTCCAAAACACAGGCTCTAAGCATATCCTCAAGAGTTTGGATAGTCCTCTCAGCTTGACCATCTGTTTGAAGATGAAAATTAATGCTAAGCTTAACATTTGTACCAAGACCTCTTTGGAAGACCTCGAAAAGTGAGATGTGAATTGAACACCACAATCCAAAATGATAGACAAGGGCACCCCATGCAATCTAAACATCTCATGTGTATACAACTTGGAATAATCTTCGGCACCATAAGTGGTTTTGACCGATAAGAAGTGAGCTGACTTTGTCATTCTATCCACAGTAACCCAAATAGAGTAAAAATGTCTAGTCTTAGGAAACCCAACCACAAAATCCATATTGATCTGCTCTAATTTCCAAGTAGAAATCTCTATATCTTGGGCTAGGCCACTCAACCTTTGATATCCGGTTTCCCTTGTTGGCAATTGTGATATTCAAATATGAACTTGGCTATGTCCCTCTTCATACTACCCCACCAATACACCTCTCTCAAGTGTCTCTACATCTTTGTAGAACTGGGGTGAATGGAATAGGATAAATTATTGGCCTCCTTCAAGATCAATTCTCTCAAGTCATCCACATTTGGCACATACAATCTACCTTGGTACCTAAGGGCACCATCTCCCCCATGGGAGAAAACCTCCACTTTACCGTCTTTCATTAAGGCCTTCAACTCTAGTGCGGTGGGGTCAAGATCTTATTTTTTCTTTACCTCCTCAACCAAAGAAGACTTCGAACCATCAACAACCCCTATATCACCATTATTAACTTCATCCAACCTAACCCTCAATTTAGCAAATCGGTGAATCTCTCTAGCTACCTCTTTCCCACCATCATCAACATGGGCTAGACTACCTATAGACACCTTACTTAGAGCATCAGCCAAAATATTAGCTTTGCCAAGGTGATAATGCACACTCATATCATAATCTTTAAGGAGCTCTAACCACCTTCTTTGTCTCAAGTTAAGATCTTTTTGGATGAACACATATTGGAGACTCTTGTAGTCGATAAACATATCAACATGAACCCCATACAAGTACTGATGCCAAAATTTCAAAGCAAATACCACAGCTGCAAATTCAATATAGTGGGTAGGGTAATTCTTCTCATACAACTTAACTTGTCTAGAGAAATAGGCTATAAGCTTACCATTTTGAATCAAAACACACCCAAAACCAATTCTTGAGGCATCGTAATACACCATAAATCCTTCCAACCCTTCTGGTAGAGACAAGATAGGAGCAAAGACAAGCTTATCTTTCAAATGTTGGAAACTCTTCGCACATTCATCGGTCCACACGAACTTTACCTTCTTTTGTGTCAGCTTGGTCATAGGTGAAGTAATAGAACAAAATCCATTCAAAAACCTCCGATAATACCCCGCAAAACCTAAGAAACTTCTAATGTCCTATAGAGTTGAAGGTCTAGGCTAATTTCTAATCACCTCCATCTTTTTTTGGATCAACTTTAATGCCATCCCCCGATACCAATGCCCTCGAAAAGCAACCTCTTTCGACCAAAACTCACATTTTTTGTATTTAGCATACAACCTCTACTCTCTCAAGATTTGCGTATGTCCAAAAACTGCAACCTCTTTTAACCAAAGCTCATATTTCTCATGTTTTGCATAAACCTCTCCTCCCTCATGATTTGAAAAACCACCCTTAAGTAATCCACATGCTCCTCCTCATTATGGGAATAAATCAAGATATCATCAATAAAAACCACTACAAATAAGTCAAGGAAGGGTTTAAAGACCCCATTCATAAGATCCATAACTATTGTCGGTGCATTAGTCAACCCAAAGGATATAACTACAATATTAGAGATGTGATTAACCCCATGAAGTTGATTAAAAAAGTCATCAATTCTTGGTGGAGGGTACTTGTTCTTTATGGTGACTCTATTAAGTTATTGGTAATCAATGCACATTCTAAGAGAACTATCCTTTTCCTTCAAAAAAAACACCGGTGCACTCTATGTTGACTTACTAGGCCTTATGAAGCCCTTCTCCAACAAATCTTTCAATTGCTCTTTCAATTCCTTCAACTCTGCCAGGGCCATATGGTAAAAAGGAACAAAAATGGGTTGAGTATTGGGAAGGAAGTCTATACCAAAGTCTATTTTCCTTTCGAAAGGAATACTAGGAAGCTCATCAGGAAAGATATCAAGAAACTCATTAACCACCGGAACCAACACAATAGGAAGGACTTTGGACTCAATATTCCTAACCCTCACTAGATGATAAAAACAACCTTTAGAAATTAACATTTGGGCTTTAAGGCAAGAAATGAATCTAACCTTGACCACCACATCATAACTTTCTTACTCAAGGACGGAAGGAATTAGAATTTAACCCTATGGGTTGTACAATCAATAGAAACATAATATGCATGCAACCAATCTATCCCAAGAATGATATCTAAATCCACCAAATCTAACTCAACAAAATCACAATTCAAGAAATTATAAAAATTGAAAATGGGACAATTTCTGTACACTTTTAGCAATAATGGACTCACCAACGGGGGTAGACACTTCTTAAGGTTCACACAAAAATTCAGGACTAACATGAAGCTTTTTTGCAACAAAAATAGCAATAACAGAAAGAGTGGCACCCTAATTTATCAATGCATATACATCAAAATCAAAAACCTTTAACTTATTGGTGATGACATTGGGCACCTCATCCACCCCTTGTCTCCCTTGAAGAGCATACAATCTATTCTCCTTGTTGGCCTCCTCTTCCCATTTTACTCGCATTTGCACCTCGGCCTTGTAGATGACCATCTCTAACTTTATGTTAAGCATGAGGACAATCAATCATCTTATCAACCATTTCACTACAACCAGAGCAAGCATTAGAGTTTCTCAAACATGGGCCATTATAGTTCCTACCACATCTTTTGCACAAAGGGTTAGGCACCCCACCACCACCACATAGGAATTTTGGAAAATCATTAGCAAATCTCCTATTAGGAGAATTGGAAGACCTTTGGCCTTGGAAATTGTGGCCTTGAGGAAACCAGCCACCCTTGGAATGTTAGAATCCACCTTCAAAATGAGCCCTCTTGGACTCACCACTTCTTTTTTTCTGTGCTTTTCGCCCTCTAGTTGTTTGGCATATGTCATAAACTAAGTCAGACACTCCAGACACAAATTTGTTCATCCTTGATCTTGGCTCAGCAACCAATTGTGGAGCATACTTAGAGAGTTGGTTAAACTTGAGGACATACTCCCTAACACTCATGGAACCTTTCTTAAAGTTCATAAACTCTATCATTTTAGCCTCCCTTAGCTCAATAGGAAAGAACTACTTGTGGAATGCGGCTTTGAACTCCTCTTAAGTTATAACATCATCATCTTTCGTCTCCAACGTGTAAACTAAATTTGAGCCACCCCTTTGTGTTGGTAAGCAACTAACTCCGCTTTCTCCTCCAAATTGAGCCCCGTGATAGATAGCACTTTGTACACCTCATCGATGAACTCTTGGGGATCCTCATCCAATTTAGTTCCATGGAACTCCGATGGGTTCATTCTAGTGAAATATCTCACCCTAGAAGTCAGAGTGGGAGCATGAGAGGCTTGGACCCCTTGGTGAATTTGGTTGGTCATAGCATGAGCCATCTTTGTAATAGTATCCTTGAATTCATCTTAGACTAGCCCTCAACCTTGAGGAGCGGGAGGGGTCGGTTGCTCCTCAGTTGTATGGGCTCTCTTTAGTCTCCATCTTGGAATCGGCATAACCTAGAACAACAAAGAGCATTAGATAGAGGAAAATCCTTACATTAACATCCAAAGCATGAAATAGACCACGAAGAAGTGAAATAATTCCTGAAACCCCTCACAACCTCCCATTCATAGTTGTGGCGCCCTTCACAACCATGAATAAGACTCTAATCGACATGGTGTGTTAGATTCCGAGGATCATTAATAACCTAGTACTATGATACCAAGTTTGTCATGACCCGAGCCTAGGGCTTAGCGTGACAAGATGAATGGGAAACTGAAGGGACCCCAAATAAGCCGCTTAGAATACTATTCATACATGCTTGGTTGCGGAAGAAAACTAAAAAACATAAGAGATATAAATGAGGGAAGTGGGACTAAGGGAAGTCTCAATATTTGTAAAAGCATAAAAGAGTCAAGCTCATAGTATAAGTATGTCAATATCCAATAACACCTCTAACATAGAGTGGAGCGGGGACCAAGACACTTTTCGGGCTCATCTTCATAATAACAAGTGTTTAACATAAAGAAATAACAATAATAAGAGCAGCATAGATAGTGTCCTTGGACTTAAGGACTCACCAAAGATTATCTTTCGAAGTACCAAACTAGCCATGTGGAGGATGATCAAGAGGTGCTTCGGTCCCTACATGGTAATATCATGTAGGCATAGAGTATACAATAATACATTTAAATATACTATGTATGTAGGATGCAATCCGACAAGACATATCCCAATATAGTCAAAATGCATAATCATAAGCAATGGACAAGTATAATGTCAATATGACATGCATGATCAATGGTTAAAGTAAAACATGCTTATAAATCATACAACTTTCATAGTACATATCACACGTGTGGGAAGAGACCACAACCAACATAGACCAAGTGGGCTACTACTTGGAATCCAAGGCATATCACCCCCTTGTAAGGTTATTGAGGCATATCACCCCTTCAACAAGGTGATTGAGGTATGTCACCCCCAACAAGGTAATTGGGTATGTCACCTTCCAATAAGGTGATTGAGGTACATCACCCCCCCAATAAGGTGATTGGGCATGTCACCCCCCAATAAGGTAATTGAGGTACGTCATCCCCTCCCCTCAACAAGGTGATTGGGAATGTCACCCACCGACAAGGTGATTGAGGTATGTCACCCCTTAATAAGCCAATTAGGCATGTCACCTAATGTACTGTCAAAATATAACACATTTGATGCCTAGAACAAGGTATTTTACAAGTTCTTGATGCAATTTTTTATGGGGTAAAAAATACAGGTTGGAATAATTTTGGAAGAAAATTGTAGATTTTGCTAAAGTACAGGACATAGGAGCCATCATACGAGTCGTAGCGCAAGCTATGAGTTGTAAGGTGCCCTCATAGCAAGAAACAGTGAGCAAAATTAAGAATCTACAAAGTGAAGGTCAGCCATACAAGGCCACCCAATGAGTTGTAGGTCTCATTATGACTCGTATAGGTAGGGATCGTAGCAAAAAATAGTGAGCCAAACATTTGGACTAAGAACTATAGGCCTAGACATGAAAAGAGCACACGAGTCATAGCCCAAACAATGACTCGTAATAGTGGGTCATAGCAGTCAAGTCCAAAATGCCAAGTGCTGACTACAAAACCCCAATTACGACTAGTAGGTCACCCTATGATTCGTATCTGTAAGGTGTAATTGCTGCCAGTTGTATTTTGAAATTAATTTTTAGGTTCTTTTTGTAACTAGTATAAATAGTTAATATTAGGATTTTAGCTAGAGACTTTGAATATTTTTCAGATTCCGTCACTTTGAATATTCTTTCTTGAATATTAGGCTTAGTTTACCTTGCCAAATTGAACCACACCCTTCATGGGTGAAACTTTCAAGTAAACTGAATCACCAACCTTAAAGTCAAGATCTCTTGTTCTCACATCGTAATATGATTTTTGCCTACTTTGAGCCATCTTTAATCTTTCCCCTTATCAACCTCACCTTCTCCAATGCTCCCATAGCCAAATCCAGTGCATTCAAAGTCATCTCACCCATCACACTTAGGTACCTTCCCGTTGTCTCTATCCATTCTCATTGAATCAAAAAGAATAAAATAGGATGATTCATGAACCTCTTTCAAAATCAACTCCCTCAAGTCATCATCATTGGCACATATAATGTACCTTAGTACCTAAGGGTAGCATCTCCCAGTTAGGAGAAAACCTCCACTTTACCATCTCTCACCAAGGTCTTCAACTCTAGCAAGGCGGGGTCAAGATCTTATTTTGCCTTTACCTGCTCAATAAAGGAAGATGTAGAACCATCAACAACCACTACCACACCATGTTAACTTCATTCAACTTAACCCCCAATCTAGCTAATCGGTGAGCCTCTCTAGCAACCAGTTTGCCACCATCATCAACGAGCTAGAATACCCATAGACACCCTACTTAGAGCATCAGCCACAACATTATATTTTCCAGGGTGATAATGCACACTCATATTATAATCTTTAATAAGCTCGAACCACCTTCTTTGTCTCAAGTTAAGAGCTTTTTTGGAACCCATAATGGAGACTCTTATGGTCAGTAACACATCAATATGAACCCCATAAAAGTAGTGACCCCACATTTTCAAAGCCATGGGTGGGATAATTCTTCTCATACACCTTAAGTTGTCTAGAGGTATATGCTATCACCTTACCTTTTTGCATCAAGACGCAACCCAAATTGATTCTTGAGTGCACCTTAAGTTGTCTAGAGGCATATGCTATCACCTTACCATTTTTCATCAAAACACACCCCAAACCAATTCTTGAGGCATCATAATATACCACAAATCCTTCCAACCCTTCTAGTAGTGCCAAGATAGGAGCAGAGACAAGCTTATATTTCAAGGTTTGGAAACTCTTTTCACAATCATTGGTACACATGAATTTTGCCTTTTTTTTAGTCAACTTAGTCATAGAAGAAGTAGTAGAAATGAAACCATCTACAAACCTCCTGTAATAACCTGCTAAACCCAAGAAACTTCTAATACTTGATGGAGTCAAAGGTCTAGGACAATTTCTAATCACCTCCATCTTCTTAGGATCCACCTTAATGCCATCACCCGAGACCTCATGCCAAAGAAAAGAAACCTCTTTCAACCAAAAATCTCATTTTTCATTTTTAGCATACAACCTCTCCTCCCTCAAGATTTGGAACACCACCGTCAAGTGATTCACATGCTCCTCCTCACTATGGGAATAAATCAAGATATCATCAATAAAAAAAACCACAAACAAGTCAAGGTAGGGTTTAAAGCCCCTATTCATGAGATCCATAAATATAGTCGGTGTATTAGTCAACCCAAAGGTCATAACCATAAACTTAAAGGGCCCATATATAGTCCAAAAATCCATCTTAGGAATGTCACACTCCCTCACTTTCACTTGTTGATACCCAGACCGAAGATCAATCTTAGAAAACTGACTAGCCACTTGGAGTTGATCAAAAAGGTCATCAATCCTTGGTAGATGGTACTTGCTCTTTATGGTGACTCTCTTAAGTTGCTAGTAATCAATGCACATTCTAAGAGAATCATCTTTTTTTTTCTTCACAAACAATACCGATGCACCCCAAGGTTATGTACTAGGCCTTATGAAACCTCTTTCCAACAAATCCCTCAATTACTCCTTTGACTCCTTCAATTCCACCTAGGCCATACAGCAAGGGAGAAAAAAAATAGGTTGTGCTTCGGGAAAAAGGTCTATACCAAAATGTATTTCCCTTTTAGGAGGAACACCAAGAAGATCAATGGGAAAGACAACAAAAAACTTATTAACCACTGAAACCAACTAAATAGGAAGGACTTTGGACTCAAAATCCCCAACCCTCACGAGAAGACAGAGACAACCCTTAGAAATCAACTTTTAGGGCTTTAAGATATGAGACGGACCTACCTTTGACCACTACATCACGATTTTCCCAATCAAGGACGGGTTTATTAGATAATTGGAGTTTAACCCTATGGGTGCAATAATCAATAGAAGCATAGTATGCATGCAACCAATCTATCCCAAGAATGACATCTAAATCTACTATATCTAATTCAACAAAATGACAAGGTAAGACTTTATGTAATATGAACACAGGATAATTTCTATACACTCTTTTACCTATAATGGACTCACCAATGGGGGTAGACACATCATATGGTTCACACAACAATTTAGGACTAACATGGAGTTTTTTTGGCAATATAAGGAGTAATAAAAGGAATGGCACCTGGGTCTATCAATGCATACATATCAAAATCAAAAACCTTTAACATGCCTGTGAAGCACCATGCTAAAGTGTAGTGACCCCTAGAGGGTTATGGTTGAGAATGCTAATGGTCATCCCCATAGTTCATAGTAACCCATGGACAATGTCTTAACTCATGATCCTTTGTGCCACACTCAAAACATGCACTTGAACTAGCCAAACAATTTGTTAAATGGTACTTTCCACACTTGTAGTACGGAGGAGAAGCTTGAACACCAACACACTTGCCTTTCCTTTGAGCATATAGGAAATAAATAATCTTATGGCCTA
>DF358482.1:83999-94458 GCA_000787875.1 Solanum virginianum
TAGACCGATCTCGTATAGGGTTACAGTGAGCAGGTTAAAAGTGCACTCTATCTACGAACCAATTATATGACTCATTTTCCAAGCTACAAGTTATTAATGGGGTTCGTAGAACCCAAGTATATTTTCAAATTTTTCTATGTGTTGGGTGGTCTACGAGACTAGGACCTTCGAGTCATAGACCAAGCTACAACTCGTAGTTGGGGTTTCATTGACTTGTCTCAGTAATTTTAAAGCTTGAACCTAGTAAGGTATAAATATGGTCCAAAATTACTTTGACCCCATTTTTATCCCTAATTACCAAGGATTACCCCAATCTTTTTCCCCCATCCCATTTCCAACCAACTTTCTGGTGTCCCTACAAAATTTGTGGTGAGAAATCCTAGTGCATCTAGGGTTTCTATATCACTCATCTTCTTTTTCTTTATCCATTTCATCTACACACTTGGTAAGTTTCTTGATTAAGCTTTAACTTCTTCATTTACTTTGATTTTGAAAGTGTGACTAGATGAAAATAAATAAGTTAATGTCATTGCCATTTGATTCTTTATTGAATGGGAATTGTTAATGAAAAAATAAGGGTGCTATGAACTGATAAATTGTTTATGCCCTAAGTCAAATGTTATTTTTTTGATATTGTAGATGAATGCCCATGATTATTATGTCCCTTATTTGAGTGAATTGTTAAAATTTGCTCTTGAATGATTTTTGAGTATCAATTGCACAGGGGCATGATTGTGTTTGGGTTCTTTTGATGTAGTTGGAATCAAAGGTTGATTACTTCTTGTTGTGCTTATTGAACTATTCCCTAAATAATTTTGAATGTGATTGAGTGGATTATTGTGTGTGATTTGGGGGTGGTGATATAGGTGCAAGTTTGAATGAGTTGGGGAAGGGTAAATGATTGTGTATTGATTGCTAAATTCTTATTCAATGGGGTAAATATTTTTTTGAAGTTATGTTTAGGGTTTGGGTCATATGTTTGAAATATGGATGCTTGCATGAATTGCTTCGATGTTGATAGGTTCATATTTAAATTGTTCGTAGGATCCATGTGATGAGTTGAGTTATTTTAGATACCTATGGTTTCTTGTTTATGAGAGTCTTTTATGACTCATAGATGGGTCTACGAGTTGTAATTGCCTCTTGTGGGAAGTTACAGTCACTTAAAATTCTTCTGTAGTTATCATACGAGACCATCTACGAGCCATAGATAGGTCTTATAGACTTATGCCTGTGTAAATTTTGCTCCCTGGTATTCTATACGAAACCTCTCTATGACCCGTAACCCAAGTTATGAGTCCTAATTAGGTCTTATATAATATTGCAGTGTTCATTTTTGTTATAGACTTCTAGCTTATGGGACCATAGTATGACTCGTAGTTCCAACTATGAGTCATCCCTGGCCCTCGTATCACTTATCTGCAACTAATCCAAATAAATATTCATGTTTTTCTTGTTGTTATTTGTTGATTGTTGTGGCTTATGGTTATTTTTTTATTATTTATTATTCTGATATTATGGCCCCAAAGGTCAATTAAGCTAAGATTGAGGCTTTCAAGAGGCATCTCAGAGATAAGCCTATTGATGAAGAGAACTAGGATGACAATCAAACCCAGCTGAGTGGGTCCATGAAAGTTTATGCCACTCAGCCTGACCTAGCAGTGACTCGACCATAGATGAGAGCTATGGCTAGAGATAAGCAGACTCAGGTGCAGACCGCTAATCCTTCCCAATCTGATGAGCAAGGCAGTGAGAGGATAAGGAGTAGCATACCACAAATGACTAGGTCAAGCAATGACCAGAGTTCGGAGGATGGCTCCTAGGATAGAGAAGTTGCCCAGTCTTCAGTTGCCCCATCATTTTCTTCAGCAACGGACCCGATTATTCACCAGTGAGGTATGGAGGGCATGAAGACCTTATATGATGAGGGTCTATAGCCAAAGGGGAAAGATAAGACCATACGGTTGATATATGAGGAGCCTCAACTTGTTGACGATAGATTTAGCTGTGTCCCTGGACTGGAGGACACAATAACATGATCTGGGCTCAAGTGGTCAGCAGATAACCTTGGATGATATGCCCCGCTTATGGTGTGGGAATTCTATACAGCTTGGGCAGCCACAGTTCTTTATGATTTTCTTAAGGGGAAGACACCTCTCACACAGCCAAGATTGAGAGGTATTAGTAAGAGGACGGCTGGTCAATATTTCAGAGGAGAAGATCCGCTATGTATTATTAGGTCCTACGTACCCAAGACCCGAGGTTGATAGCTAAATTTAATCATAGGTTGGGGCAGGCCAAAAATCTACTTTTCATGAAGGATCTGATATAAAGGATATCACTGCTGAGATAGGTGGCTAGTCACGTAGCTGAGCGGGCTCGAGAGCCTACTAGGGTCACCACCCATACAGAGCCTATTTTCAAGGCTTTCCTATCTTTTCCCGCCAACTTTTGGTGGCAATCATTAGGTCTCACATCTAGCCTATATTAGATGATAACACACTGATGTCAGAGCGCGTGGTACTGGTTGCCAGCATCTTAGCTGGCTACGATATTGATTGGGCCTTAATGGTACCAAAGAAGATTCATGAACCAGCACTTTAGAGGTCCACTTTGATTCCAATTCTGATCTTGATCTATTGACTCTACATTGCATCAAAAGTACAGATAATGCATCATTATGACCATTTGATATTGGCCCTACACACTATAGCTCCTAGCCTGATTAATGTTGATGATAACCCCATGGAACATCAGAAGACACAACCTCCTCCTATGCTTGATACATTTGCTCCAGAGCCACCACAGGAGGGTTCGAAGGCTGCCCCCACTAGCACTCCAATTGCTACTACTGAGGAGAGACCCAGCATTCAGAGGCAGTTGATATTGAGAGGGGTCCCACTTTAGCTGCTCCTACACCAAAGGCTTCTACATCATAGGTTTCCACACCAGGCATGGTTCATGTGCCCAAGATTTTTATTCAGGCCATAGCGCAGTGGTTATTATAGATCGTGGCTCAGTTATCTTGGCTCATGCAGTAGAGTAGGCCTTAGGTCTGGCAGATTGTTGCGGACTGAGAGGAGTGATGTACAGGATTCGCCATTTCTACAGTTCAGGAGCGCATGTCCATGGTGGATACTAGCATTGACACCTTTGTGGACCGAGTACAAAAGAGATTATCTAAGGCCCGTCCATCAGATCTGTTAGCCCTACATGATGAGATTGTGAAACTTAGGGCTAACATTACTTTTTCATTAGCGTCACCAGTAACATTTCTAGAGGATCCACCTTCAGAGCCACTATTTGATTGTTTTGCTTTGGAGGATCACACATAGCCCTCCCATAGTAAAAGACCCCTTATTGAGGATGATGACACTAAGGAGAGGCGGGTGTGTTAGAATATCTCCATGGTTGATGAGGAATAGGTAGAGGATGAGCTAGGGCGAGTCTTGAGGGTGTCGAGAGAAGAAGAAGAGCAAAGATAAGCCCAGGGGCATGATAGATTGATGGGTATTAGCTCATTCAGTGTGGCTGCTGCACAGACTACCCCACAAGAGGGAAATCATCATATATAGCCTAAAACTGGTGACTAATGTTTGTTTTGACCCCTTATATTTATTTGGGTTTTTTTGACTCCATGTATTTATTAACATTAACGCTAGGTCAACATCTTAATTTATTTTTTAATCACAACACGACTTATATATTTGCTTGTTGTTGTATATGTTTCTCAACTAGATTATATAAGTTGTGTTTATGCAACATAAAGAGAATATTTGATTTGACAAGATAATTCCAGTTATTTGTTTGTGGTCCAAGGATGTAATGTCTCGTCCTGTGTTCTATGTCATAAATCTTATTTTCCATAGATATAGGTTATGCTAGATGATAGTGATATGCAAACTATCCTCAACTTCATCACTTTGGATCTTTCTATACTTACAAAATACTTCATTTCAGTTCTTTCAATCTCTTTTGCCAAAAATAATTTTCTATGAGTTCTTTCTGTCTCCTTTCCTTTCCTTTCCTTTTTGTCATATCTAGTTTTTTTCTACTTATGGATTTTGAGATGAGGGTTCCCAAAAAATAACCTTTATACTTCTATGAGGTGGTGGTAAGGTTTGCGTACATTCTACCCTCCCCAGACTCCACTTGTAGGATTTCGCTGGAAATTATGTTGTTATTGTTGTTGTTGTATTTATTTTGATTTTGATATTGTACATTGAGGAAAACATACAATTTTGTTTGATAGGGTATGGATAGTTATGGACTAGAGTGATGTCTTAGTAGCTTTTAGTACATAACTACCCTAAAATTTATTCCCGAGGTTTTCTTGCATGTGTTATTTTTCTTCGTGGATATATAATTTTTGTTGAACCAATATGTTTAGGATCTCTTAGATGATATTTGTAGTATATAGTAGTTGAACTTATGGCATGTACCTTGCTTTTTATGTTTTATGAAATATTTTGAAAATTAGTACTACTCAAAATTTTTGAGAAGTAGTTATACTGCAACCATGCATTTTTGAATGATTTGGGAATATTTGTTCTGATTAAGTAAGGGTAATTTGATACATGAAGCATGATTTGTGAGTTTCTGTTGGCTATGTATGCAATGTCGTGTGTATGAGCTAATTTTGTTATATTCTTGCATTGTGTGCTGATTCAGAACTTGCCCTGTTACTCTAAGTTGGACTAGGAAGGGATCTTAGGCCTTTGTTCTTCGAATTAGTCCACTTTTACCTAAAATGACCAATCAAATGAGAAATTTATCCCTTGTTCCAAATATTTGAGCCTTACACGTACCATTTCTTTCTTAAAAACTGATTAGCCTAACCTTGTCTAGTGAAATACTTTGAAATTGGGCCTATTCTATCCTTGAGCATTGTGAACCTTAGTATAGGCAAAAAGCCTAAGTTGATGGTGACTACCAAAAGTGGCCCTAGTTTGGGGAATAGATATTATGCTCTTCGATATAGGCTAAAAGTCTAAGTTGAGGGTGGCCAGTGTAGGGCTAAAATAGCAAAAATGAGGTGGTGAGCTGGGAATGAGAAGAAAGAGAAGAAAATCATGCACCTGGTGGAAGAAAGAGAAAAAGATGCCTTAGATTGCGTTGAACAAGCAAAATGATGTGTGAAATGAGGAAAAAGCTAAAAATAAGGAGAAAATAACCGAAAAAGCTTGAGTATGAAGAAAAAGGTAGAATAAGGTGGAAATGATTGAGTTGGTAAGGTGAAAGTGTTGAAAAACATGGTTCAAGGTTGGCCTTTAGTCACTAGCTATCCAAAATGCCATACCAAATTCCCATGAGTCTACGTTACAAGCTTAGAAAGTCCTAAAGTCATCCTAGCGCTATTAGTCAAAAGTCTGGGTCATGAGTATGTGGGAAAGCCTATAGTATTTATCATCATGCATAAATATCATTTGTGAGAGTGACTGTGCTTGCACAGTCCCATGGTTAAATTCTGAAATCTTCATTGAGTGTTTAAAAGGAGATTCTTTCCTGTGAGGGCATTTGCATTGCATTGTCAACATTTTACTTATTTAGTGATTCTAAAGTGTTGATATTTCTTTAATTGTCATAGTTGTGTTGTCTAATGCATCAATATGATTTGGTTTGCTAAACAGCTACATGATCTTGTTTTCAAAAAGCATATATGGAAACCTGAATAGGATTTTAGTATGGTATATGCCATTTGGTTGATTGCTATGTGTTGCTTTATTATCTATATAGATTGAGTCATCGCTTGAGGACAAGCAACAATGCCAAGTTGAGGGTATTGATATATTGTAAAAATGCAGTACATTTGATGCCTAAAACTTATGATTTTATATGTTCTCAATGAGACTTTTATGGATTTTATGTGTTTTTGTGTTTGTTTTACAGGAAAAGCAGGTTGACACAATTGTTTTGCTAATTTTTGGGGACATACGAGATCCTCTCTAAGTTGTAGCTCAGTTTATGAGTCGTACTTCATTTTATGAGTCATATAGGTGGTCTCATGGAGGATTTCAGTGTTGAAGCAAAACTGAAGTTCATCCACATGAGATCCAGTTATGAGTCGTAGTTCCATCCGCAGGTCATAAAGGAAAGTTTCGTAGTGATTTCAAGTGTTAATCAGATTTGAACCAAGTGAGGCAAATGTGGACTATGAGAGGTCTATATAAGTAGTAGATCAGACTACAACTTGTCAAGGTGTTTCGTATCAGTAGAATCCAGGATGCAGGAGGCTAACTACATGAAACACCCCTCAACGTAGCTCGAAAAGACCCTATGAAGCAATTTTTTAATATCTATAAATTTATGCAAAATTTCATATATTCGACCTCATATTCTTGTTCATAGGGCAATATTGTGCGGGCGAATGGTTACCTACAAGGTATAGTTTACCCTTGCAAAAAAAAATATTTTTTCGATGAAATTTCACATGCAGTGGTTGTCCGTGTGGCGGCTGCGATGCGTACTGGACGCACCATAGGTCAAAAACTCCCATTTTCACTCAAGGAAAATTGGATAATTACCCAATGTCTATATACCCATGAAACCCTCATCCTATTCCATTTTTCAACTCCAAATCTCACCAGAAAACCTCTCAAATTTCTCTCTAACTTTCATCAAATCCTCCTTCCATTCTAAGGATATTCAAGAAGTTGTGTTAGAATTCAAGTAATTCAAGTCAAGAATCATGTGCTTCTCATGTTTTTCTTCATGAAACTCCATGTTTAAGGTATGTGGTCTTTATCTATGGATCCTTTCACTCATGGAGCCCCAAAACTATTTTTATCAAATTTCTTGATTCAAATGACTAATTCTTTATGGGTATTTTCTATTATCACTCCATTACATGAAAAATAATACAAATTTTTTTATTCTTAATTTATTGATGCATGGGCTCCTACTAATGATTGAGATTATGATATGTTTATTATATTAAATGTTTGTAAGTGATGGCATCATGAAAGAGTCTAAAATATTACGAATTTTTGAATGGTTTTCATGACACCCAAATTGGGGTTTTTCAAGTATGTTGTTGCGTTGTTTGAATGACTTCTTAAATGACTTTAATTTACCCCTCTCATGTTCCTTATTCTTGAATTCTATGGTTTTAAGCTTAAATACATATACCCAACATGTTTTCACTAAGTTATATGGCAAATATCTTATGTGATGAAGGCTTATGATAGCACATATGAGTTTTGGATGTTGTTGATGTTAAAGGAAAATTAAGCATGCTATGAGTTAATGAGAATGTTATAAATGCTATGAATGATATCAAACTCTTTATTTGATGTTATGATGTAATGGTTTGATGAGCTAGTTTATGATATTAAAAGCTATAAATATTGTGATACCATGAGACACTATGGAGTTGAAGATTATATGAGATGAATTTCATGTTTCCATGTCCATGTTTTGATAGATCATATGTACAATTATGATGGGTTGTTTAAGAATGATTTAAATTAATGATATTGATTATATTTCTTGAAGTATGATGTCTAAATAATGAGAAATGAAGTCTTATAAGACATTCTATTTTTATTCTTAACTTTTTGAAAGTTTCTTATGAATAATTAAAATGTTTCACTATATGTGTACTAGTTTATGAATGTGATAGAGGATGAGGTATATCAATTATGACATGAAATTGTTGAAATATTATGAAAGCTTCATGTTATTGTAAAGCCCTCCTTATGATGTTATATTATACAAGTTGTGTATGTCATAGTTATCCTCATGGTTGCATGTGCAATGGTACTAGTCTTATGATGTTTAACATGAATGAATAAAAGAAATGTGAGTCCCCACCTAGTTATGATTAGTAGACTATGATTACCCATTAGTAGATGGATATGAAATCATGACCCGTTAGTAGAGGGATATGGTGATGATGCTAGCTGATAGTAGAGGCTTAGCCAAGATTATGATGCTAGCTGATAGTAGAGGCTTAGCCATGGTATAGGAGTTATCCTTATGATAGTGATTAATATTCAAAATATTTATGGGACAGGTTAGTAGAATTCCCCTCCATTGTATTACAAAGCTTAAGGTATGGGTTAGCAGAATACCTCTCCCCTAATGAATTTCATCATTCCTCCCTATGATTATTCCGTGAGAGTTTACTTAGCACTGTGTGGACCTTGGGATGGATGCGGAAGCTCCCCGTTAGAAGAGGCAAGAGACCATTAATAGAATCCCATTATTCTAAAACTACGTGCTACTATAGGAAGTAGGAATCATCCACTAGTAGAGGTTGATTTTTAGAATAACTGATAATAGAGGTTGCTCAATAGCAAATCTTTTTTGGATCCACTCAGGCATCTTAGGAGGTCTCCTTGGCAAGTGACTTCCCCCTTTCCTCTAGTGTAGGGAAAAACATCAGGACTCCATAGCTTAACTCATATGATTTATGTCGGTTAAAGGTTGCTCTCACACATGTTCAAGTTCTCCTTATGGTTCTAACTTGTCTCTGTTATGATGAATAAACGGTTCCTTTATGTTATGTCTAAAGGTGATCTAACATTCTGATGATTCACTGCTTCACAAGTTCAAATGATATTTTCCCTAAAGGTATATGATGTCAACAAGTGTGTAAGATGGACTTTATGATTACCAATGTTCCTTTCATAATAAAATAGTCTTTAATGTAAAGTTATGTATTTTTCATCCAAGAATATTAATACTTTAGTTATGTATGATACTTTGTGTTTCTCACTATCTTTTATGAACTCCCCAAAGCTTTATGGTATATGTCATTCTTGATCCATGGTTTTCCATATATATGCTCATGTGCCCAAGATATTCTCTTATGATGATTTATGATGGTTCTTTATTATTATGACCTAAGCAATATTCCTCACCCCTCTAGTACAAGGTATATGTACAAGCTACTCATGCCACTTTTTTATGCTTTTATGAGTTATACAATATGATTACCTCCATGTATGTTTTACCTTAACTGTTGATCATGCATGGCATATTGAGCTTAAGTTTTTTATTATGTTTATGCATTTATATTACTATGGCTTACTTCCTTTGTTGCACTGCACCACACATACTTAGTACATTCCAAGTACTAATGCAAACCCTATGCCTACATGATTTCACCATGTAGGAGCGGTGCTCCTCGATATCCACCATGTGGCTAGCTTGGACTTGTGAAGATTGTGTTTGTGCTTAGTCCTCTAGTTCAGCTACAATACCCTACTTCTATCTTACTCATGTTGAGACTTTATTCCATTTTACTTTTTAGTTTGAGGGTGAGCCTTGAACATGTCTTGGCCCCATCATATTCATGCTTAGAGGTGTTGTTGGATACTACTCTATGTATCTATAATTTGATGTTGATATTTTATGGAGACTTATCCCTTAGACCCTATCCCTTATGTGATGCTATTTGATGTTATTGATTATGGTGGAAAGTGATGAAAGTCCCAAGTCCCTAAATTCACCCATAGCATGAGTCATACTTACAGCCCCTTAGACTTATTTGCTATGTGATTCATGATTATCCTCTTCCCTATAACAGCCCCATAGCGTGAGTCCAAAGTCTCGCTTCCCTTAGACATTATTTGCTATGTACTTATTTATCTATTATTGTTTCCCTGAAACCAAGGATGTGCAAGCGATATGCTAAGAGGCTTGTTTAGCTTGCCTTCGAGCTTTCCATTCGCCGTGTCACATCTAGGCCCTAGACTTGGGTCGTGACATCACAAAATCCCGATTATGCTCATAACCTTAGTTATGAGTCATAACTATGACTTTTATCAGGCGCCAACCAATTTTTCTTATAAATATAAGGACTTGTTTGTAAATGCCATAAATAGAAACTACTAGGTCATTCAAAAGATATTTCGAACATTTTCAGTATGGTAGATAGAGAGAGCATCTAATAATGGAGTAGAGAGCAATAAATTAGAAAATTATTATGGTTTTATCCTTGGAGACTACATTTTGGAGAAAAGATTAACCTGCGAATTAAATTCAACTTTCAATCTTGTGATTCTCAATATACATCGGGTTTTCTCGTTCTTCAATCTTCTTGGGTAAGTGATTAACCATGTTTTCTCTATTCATTGTTTCTTTATTTTCCCAAGTTATGAGTAGCTAAAACCACAACTTGGGATTGTGGGAACCATGAGAGTCTAACTTAAAAAACCTGGATTATCTGTAATTCATAGAATGGGTATTTGCATGTATTAATCATTTCTCTTCATTTTGAATGTTTTCTAGTGGTGACCAACATTAGAACTTGCCTAGTGTTACCTTCCCGATCCAAGTGGTAGTGAATAGGAAAAGAGAGTGATTAATAGGATTTGATGATATGTTCTCATCTAATCAACTGAACTCGATCAAAGGGAATTTGACTGGGACTATTAGTAATGGTTAGTTGAGCACACTTTGGAGACGGGCCAAGTCCCATAGTGAAATTCGACCTTCACTTCTGACCAAAGGG